>OY731398.1:21812405-22045104 GCA_963425845.1 Sphenostylis stenocarpa
TACAAGACGTCGGAAAACCTCTCGAACGCCGAAAATCACTCTTAAAAGCACTCAGAAACTCCGGAAATGCGTCGGAGGGATTCTAGAGAGAAGTTTTTAGAGAGAAGGGAGAGCTAGGCAGCTGTGGTGTGTTGAAATGAGGGGGGGAGAGCCCCTATTTATAGTTTTTCGCGCTGTCAGATGGCGAGACCGCCGGTCTCGTCTGACAGGGTCGAGACCGCCATCTCGTCCAACGAGACCGCCGTCTCGACCTGTCGAAATGGCGAGACCGTCGTATGGATGAACGAGAACGTCGTCTCGTTCTTCGTAGGAAACGAGACCGCCGTCTCGTTAGGCGAGACGGCGGTCTCGCTTGCTACGCGAGGCGAAACGGCGGTCTGGGTCGTCCAGAAGGCGGTCTCGTCCCTTCGAAGCGAGAAAACTTATTTTTTGGTACAGAAATTCCCTCCTATTCTAGTATGGGGCCTAATAGTCTCTCCTAATGGCTTGTTAGGCTTGTCCATCTTCAAAATAGGAGATTTTCTGGTCTTTATTTGGAGGCCGGGCAAGATTTGGGGTCTACAGTAGTAATGTAAACAAACAGATAAAATCAATAATTTTTGCAAATAATGATACTTACTTATATGATTTGTTGTCTCATTTATCATGCCAATTGTCCACCAACATTTTTATCAATACTAGCTATAATCTTGCGGTAGAATTCCCAAGATACATGTGTATGATTAATAGGTATTTGCCCAAATGGATGTTGCTCTACATACTTAGGAACATTTTCAGCATTTGACAATCCATGTAGATATTCCCGCAGATCACCTCCAATAGCTAGTGCATTATCATTTTTATTGCAAGGATCAAATGTAAATGGAAAGACCAAGTTGTGCAGAGGATTAAGTAATGCTTTGTAAGGAGAATCATCCAACAGTAATGTGTTGGATTCATTGTAGTATCATTTCTCCCATGGAAGATTAGGATCACAATGCTCCCAAATTTTTCTCAAATCCTTAAAAACCACTGGCTTTTTTTCATTTTCTAGGGTCATGAAATGGGTGGCAGTACAATAGGAACCATCCCAGCAAAAAAGCAACTTGTTCTTCATATTTGGCATCAAATATTCAATGACCTCCTCAGTATTTTTCTGGTTTCTTGAGGTCCATATACCAACTTCAAAGTGCACGAAGCAGAACTTTAGAAACTCAACATAAAAAGGCCTCTTCAATATTGCTTGATGTCTAATGAAATTATCTGGCTTGAGATTCTTAGGCGGGGACTGAGTTATACACGCAAGCAAGCCATTTACATCAAGAACAAGAAGCTTTTTCTTCAAATGTCTTGGGGTGTTCACTGCATCTATAACACCAACAGTTAATTTCATTATTGCATTACAATCCATCTTATGTTTCTTATGGAGGGGGCCAAACCGTACCTGCTAAATTAGTTGGCTGGCTCTGAGGTGCAACTAGCAACTTATAAATCTCACCAATTTGTGCAGCTAGACCATCAAGCCACTGGTCTTGTTGGTCCATGCGAGTACGCATCTCATTCATAAAGGCAACCATGTATGGTGGTGCATTTAAGTGAGGAGGAGCAGAGGAGTCATAATCTTCTTCTTCATGTTCAGGAAGCTCTTCTTCATGATGAAGGACACCAACGAGTTGTCGAACATCGTAGTACACTTCTATATTGGACTTGATGCCCATCTCGAGATAAAATTGACTCGGCCAAACATTTTATATGTTTGTGGATCTTCCTTCTCTTGTTCATTAAGGGGAACATCAAAGTGCTCAAATATTTTAGTAAGAAACATACCATAAGGCGAGACCACCACCTTTACTTTTAGCTGCCTTAACCATATGATTCATCACACAATAACCCCAATTAATGGCTATACCATTAAGCATTGTCCAGATTGGAAAAACATCTTTATCTAACAGTATATGCATGATTACTAGAACGAGGAAGTAAACCCGTTACCGTGAGCGTAGTGGAGAAGACGATATTCCGTGTGTAAATAGCCAACTGTAGTCCCTTTCAGGGGACTATCATCTACCAATAGAGATGCCTTCGCCTCCACATTGTCATATTTTGTGGACATAACCCACTCTTTACTAGGTCGTTCACCAATCAATATCAGACCATCACAAGGTAGACTTGTCAGCTCTTTCCACAGAGTTTGGTCTATTTGAATCTCAATCCCCGCCACTTCTGACGTTAGAACTTCTTCTTCGAGACTTAAGTTACTGTAGAATTCTCGAATAAGATGTGGATAGATTGCTTTGTTAATTTCCAAGAAGGCATTCAACTCTACATCCTTCAAAACTCTAATGAAGTCAAATTCGTTATTAACAAAGTATTGGGTGTCAAGGACCTTTGGGGCTATCACCTCCTTCGTGGTCACAGTTTGGGTACTTGAAGAAGTCGCTTCTGAGTGGGTGCGCTTGGAGCTTTTTCTTTTGCCAGCCATGGTTTATGTTTACGACTATTGAGATAGTCAATAGTGAACGAAAACAGAGAACAGAGAATCTGCGAGTAATTAGAAAGCAAAGAATACATTAACCTCGATGGTTGCTGTATGCTTCTTCTTTACAATGAAAACGAAATCAAACAAGATGAACCATAAAATTAAAATTCAAAACCGAAATCAACAACCATATTAAACCCTAAACCAAATGAACAGAACTCAATATTAAACATAGACGAACCAGAGCCGGGAGAGAACGAACGCCGGGAGAGAATGAACGTTTCTTTTGCGTGCGCCGGCGAGAGAGATGCAGAGCGAAATTATGTAAAACTATAATCGCTTAGCACAAACTATGATCGATGTTCTCCAACTATAATCGATCATTCTCAATTATAATCGGTTATCGAAAATTATGATCGATTATTATCCAATTATAGTCGATCACTTTGACATATATGACTTTAGATAGCGGTTATTTGGCCAACCGCTATCTAAACTACATTTATTATAGCGTTCCACGGGTCAACCGCTCTTTAAAAGTATGATATAAGGGAGCGGTTATAAAAAAACCGCTATTATAAACATACGTTAGATAGCAATTTATGGCTAACCGCTATCTAATATATATTTTTAAAAGCGGCTCTTATTAACCGCTATCTAAGGTCGTTCAAGCGAAAAACACATCGCTTGAGCGAGGACACCTGGAAAAATTGGGGATTCTCGGGTTCTGTCTCGCTCAAGCGACGTTATGATCGCTTGAGCGACAAGTGATTCTTATATACGGTAAACCGAGTTATATGGCTAACTGCGTTGGACGTTTCGATAGTGGGTCAGTACTCGCTCAAGTGATGAATCCATCGCTTGAGCGACGGAACCTCAAAACAATGGGGACTCTCGGGTTCAGTTTCGCTCAAGCGACTATGTAATCGCTTGAGCGATAGTTGAATCTTATATGTGGTGAACCAAGTTATATTAGATGGCTAACTGCGTAGGACGTTTCGTCTGTGGTTCAATAGTCGGTCAAGCGAGGATGACATCGCTTGAGCGATGGAACCTTAACCAATGGGGACCCTCGGGTTCTGTCTCGCTCAAGCGACGTTATGAACGCTTGAGCGACAAGTGATTCTAATATGTGGTGAACCAAGTTATATTATTTGGCTAACTACGTTTGACGTTTCATCATTGGGTCAACACTCGCTCAAGCGACAAAGTCATCGCTTGAGCGACGAAGCCTTCAAACAAGGGGGACTCTCGGGTTCTATCTCGCTCAAGCGACGGTGTACTCGCTTGAGCGACAAGTGATTCTTATATGTGGTCAACCAAGTTATATTATATGGCTAACTGCGTTGGACGTTTCCTGTGTAGGTCAACAGTCACTCAAGCGAGGAATTCATCGCTCGAGCGAAGATACCTTCAAACAATGGAGACTCTCGGGTTCTGTCTCGCTCAAGCGACAGTATCATCGCTTGAGCGACACTTATATAAGGTGAACCAAGTTATATTATGTGGTTAGCTGTGTTGGGCGTTTCGTTTGTAGATCAACACTTGCTCAAGCGATGAAACCATCGCTTAAGCGACAAAACCTTCAAAGAATGGGGATTCTCGGGTTCTGTCTCGCTCAAGCGACGTTATGATCGCTCGAGTGACAAGTGATTCGAATATGTGGTGACCCATGTCATATTATGTGGCTACCTGCGTTGGACGTTTTGTCTACGGCCAACACTCGCTCAAGCGAGAAATCCATCGCTTGAGAGAGGTACCCTTACAAAAAATAGGGACTCTCGGGTTGTTTCTCGCTCAAGCGACGTTATTCTCGGTCGAGCGGCAAGTGATTCAAATATGTGGTTATCCATGTTACAGTATGTGGCTAACTGCATTGGACATTTCGTCTATGGCCAAGGCTGAACTTGAATGAGACGTGACATGCAAATTTCAATCTGTTTTTTGTTAAGCGCATTCTTTACAACTATTAAGCATGAAGTTATCTGTTATGTACAAAGATGATACGTAAACCTATACATCTTTCCTACAATAAATCTTATCACTTGTACAATTTCCATATGCTAGTTTATATTGTTCTCTTCCCTTGTTCTTTTAATATGTATTTCTTCTTTTATATTACATATCAACATCTTGCCATCAGAAATTCAAATGGAAATTAATGACCATTTTGTTTTGTGGAACTAAGTTATACTTGGCCGATTGTTGATGTTACTATGATGTTTACTTGAGCAGTGAGAGTGGGTGGTGGCCACGCTCCATATATCATCCAAGTATGTGGTATGAGGATAGTTCTACCCTTATCAACCAATCCAACATGCCCTTTAACAGTTAATACTATAGAGGAGAATCTTCATATGTTCATAACATATAAATCTGGTAGTAATTACATGTATTTTGTACAACTGTGGTTCTCAATATACACTTTCTGTTACATGGAGATAGTCTGCATCATCTGAATATGGATATTGTGCAACTAGGATGGTAAAACTCAATCAATAATGTAATTGTCAAAATAAATAAAAAATGATACAAAAAATAGTAACCATGGTCCAAAAATCAGTCACTTGTTAATGTCATAATATTTAACATTTAAATGATCCATAACCAACTTAACAGTTATATTACATATGAATAAACTGTACAACATTCATCAATGAAGATGAACAAATAATCAAATACAATATCTACATTTCTATTCCTAGATGAGGATGTTAACTCCTGATTCAATAACCATGACTTGTCGATGAAGATTTTGAGGATGAAGTACCCATCTGCATACATATTCTTCTCGAAATTTCTGAACTTGCTCCTGTACAATATGAAGAATGTCATAATAAATTATATTCATAGTAATAAAAAACAAAACAATAATACAATGACTTTAATGTTTACCAATGTGTAATGAGGCATGCTTTTCCCATTCACTTTGCTCACACCATCCCACAACTCCATATATTTTAAAACAAACAATCCACAATCATACCTGCACAATTGAATGTAGTTATTACACACATTACATACAATATTTTGCAAACAAAATTTCAACTATAATAACATACTAACATGTTTGTTTGAATTGGCAAGTCCTCCTTTGTAACCTTAAGTTCTCCAGTGGTCCTTGATGACTTTGTTTCCAACAGCGACAATAGATGTTCAAAACATTGCAACTGTTCACAATATTACATTATTCGCCAAATAAACATAGCTCTGAAATAACTATATTACCTACGTAAACAACTTAAAACAAATATTTACCATAGCTCTATCAATTGGTTTTCGTGATCTATTATCATGGCCCAATGAATCTAATATAAACAGTTCTCCATCCTTACATTTTAGCACATAACACCACCAATGACCATTGTGTACAGTGGGAGCAAAAATCTGAAATAGAAAAAACTCTGGTTAATTGAATTTTCTCTTGACAAAAATATAAATTTTAGGCAAAGTATAAATACTCACAAGTTCACAACTCAATAACCGTTGCAATGGAATAATTGTATTCGGATAGAAAAGTGATAAGTCTTTCATTGTCCACGACGATGTTTTCCCTTTGCGAATATACATTTGTTCAATCACTTGTGTCTATCAAAAGGCACAAAAATAAATGACAATCAATGATAATATACCTATGTGCAACTTAACTTTTTAAATGCACAATAAACATACCGCAAACAAAGGATTGAAACAAAAACGTCGAATGCTGCCACTAGTGACATTCATTTGGTCATACATCATTATACTACTTGCAAACAAGCATCACCTAACAACCCATATGATATTAATAAATATAATTTTTAAAAATATATTGAATCACACTTTTTCATTAAATAAACAAACTTACCATATTGTCAATATGACCCCTTGGCTTTCATGTGTCGCAAGTTCTCGCATAGTCAATATCTCGCCCATGCACTTCCACTATAACACCGAAATACAATAATGGATTACATTGCATTTTATACTAATTAAATTCAATGAATGTAATAAATTTGATTATATACTAACCGGTTTGGATTATCAAGGTTGGTGGTGCAAAACTTATACAATTGATACATGTCATCATCCTCACCAATCCCCTTCGCCTTTATCGATGACTTATTAATGTGAATCCCGATTTGTTCTTTCAAAATTTTAACTTCACGTTCAAGTTATGCTAAGTCACATGAGCGTCACATGCACCATCGGAGGAAGGTATGTCCGTATTCTCATTTTGTGAATGCGTCAAAGCTTCTTGCACAACTTTCATTGTCTGATCATCCACGATACAAGTGCCCAATCCCATACAATCTAACATATAAAGGAAAACTTTATATGTTAGGAACATAATATAATAAGTCCACATTTTTAAGGAAAATTTATATATGTTGTACACAAAATTTCTTACATTGTTTGAGATGAATGCACGTTCTATTTTGGACCTTCGAATGTTCACTTTAGGCCATTCAACAAAACGCGTAAAACAAATCTTTCGTGGTGGATCAGTAGGCAAAGACAGGTGCTCCACTGCCCAGATCTATTACATAATACAATGTCATCAGTCACAATAATTTCATACCAACTAATAAATCAATCATTTGTAAGAAAGTTACCTGTAAGACAGCCACACAACCAGCAACGTACAATTGAGAAGCATTCTTTTGCTCGTTTAACTTTGTACTAGCACGATGCAAACTATTAACTAATAAATCGTGCACAACATTTCCCCAATTATAATTATCTAATGCCTCTAAATCATCTAATAAACTAAAAGGAACACTATGAACAGTGCGGGATGTGCGAGGAAAGTAAAAAATCGCCCACCCAAGTAAGATATAAAGCCTACAAAAGTCAACTACATATTTAACATGCTTAATTTTTTTCCTTTCAACTTCCTAACTATATTTGTTACTGTTATTGGTTCTTCTTCGTCGAATAAATCTTTTACTAAACATGAACCACTATCTTCTAAAACAACTACCTCCCCCCTTATACGTAAACCTAACGAAAAATAAACATCTAAAGTGGTGAATGGGACAAGATATTGTTTTATTCTAAAACAATGATCACTAACTGACCATCGACTAACTAGTTCTCTTATAATATTGCTTGATATTTGCAATGGCTCTTTTATTTGAAGAAGTCATTTAAACGGAGTTTGTTCAATAGTTGCTCATTGGTGTTTGGTCAACTTTGAATTTATATCAACTATATACTCTGTCTCAATCTTGTGTCTTAATCTTATCTGCACATATAACATGTATAACATATATAACATACATAACATATAACAAATTGAATATTTAGTAAATCACTTTTCATAAAAAAAACTATAATTAACATGCACATACCTTTTTCTCGTCACGACGGTCTCTTTTTGCAGACATTTTTTCCCAAACTAATCCTGTTACAAATTATTAAAATTGTAACTTACAATGACAAAATAGTAAAAAAAAAATTAAGTCCAACCATGTTACACATAATTTTGGTCAAATTGTGAATTATGCAAACGTGGGTGTAAATCTTGTGCATATTATACAAAATGTTTGTCATGCAAATACAATTCTTCATTGTAGCATTTCATCAAACACTTGTTAGACATTAATATAGCATCATAACTCAATTAACCCTAAACCTTACAGAATACTTTCATTACAAACCAATCAAAGATAAACAGAAAACAAAGCAAGAATGCGCAAATACAATTCTTCATTATAGCATTTCATCAAACACTTGTTCGACATTAATATAGCATCACAACTCAATTAACCCTAAACCGCGAAAAACACCTTCATTACAAACCCAATCAAAGATAAACAGAAAAGAAAACAACAATGGAAACCCAATCAAAAATACACACAAAATCAAGCAAATGTTGCTAAACGAACACTCACCGCAGGGTCGCTCAAGCGACAGACAGTGATGTTCAGCTCCAACGACACGGAGGAAGACAAGCGAGAGGAAGTCGAGCGCCGTGAAGAGCGAGACGGAGAAGACAAGCGAAAATTTACCCTAAGTCGAGCGAGAGGAAGTCGAGTGAGGTCGAGCGAGAATGTGTCAAGCGAAAAATATTGTACCTTCTTCAAACATATATTTCACTTTTTACCATAACATCCCCCATTTTTACAATATTACATCTCTGACCCCCTACAATTTTACTAATCAAACCCTTATTTTTAATTAATTTATTTTTTGCCCCAGTTGTCGATCAGATGTTTTTTTTCCGGTTGTCAAAGTATCGTTTTCGATTAATAAGACTGAAGATCATAAAACTGTTACGGCCCTTTTCCAAATTTCTTATTGACATTAAATTCATGACAGATCCAAAGTGAAATCCCAGCATCCTAATCAGTAAATTACTACAAAATATTGCCACTGTGCTTAGACCCACCAGCTGAGATAAAGAGTATTGCGTGTATAACTTCAATAATACTAGAAAAGTTAAACCACATTCTACCATTAGTAAGGAATGACAAAACGGGTTAGATCTGACGGGACAATTCATCAGCCCGCCATAATATAGCGAGATAGGTTAATATTTTCAATCTGTCAGCTCGTTTTAGTTCACTTTATCAAGTTCGTCAACCCGCTGGCCAACCTGCAGGACAGGGCTAGACGAGTCAATCTGTAGTCCGCTTTACTAATAAAAAAAATTATTTTGATTTAATATAAAGAGTCGAAAGGCAATATACAATATAAAAATTTATAAAAAGAGAATTTAAAAGTCTCAGTATCTCATTAAGAGAATTCAAAATTTTTTACTATTACATGTATTTATTATTATATAAATTTTATCTTAATTTAATTGTTCTAAAATATAATTTATTAAAATAATATATCAATTTATATTATTAACTTGATATATATATATATATATATTGAATTGTTGATAATGATAATTTTATTATTAAATTTATTAAAAGATTTGATTTAAAAATAATAAAATAAGAAATATGACAAGTCAACCCGCTAGCTCAGCCCTTTGGTAAGATGGCCCGAGACTTGTAGTCTGCCAAGATTATAGCGGGTTAGTCCGTCCTCCCCCACTTTTGTCAGACTAAACTGACCCGTTTTATCATCCCAACCATTAGCTCTTGTAATTGACTGGTTCAACCACCAACCTTCAAAGTTTATGTTCAAGTTAAACATATGTATGTATTTTATATAAAATTGTAAATATCATCTAGAACCTGCATGGGCTCAATAATTTGAACATGAAAAAAAAAATAAAGACAAAGGTACTGGTAGGTTCGATCCTATTAGCATATGTATCACAAAGAATGAGTTTAAACTGTAAGTTAATTTGTAGTTTTCCTACGCTCTTAATTTATTATAGAAAATTACTCTACAGGATCTTTAGATTATTAATTTTCACAATATAACATACATCAATACATAAATCATAGTAAGAAGACTGACCTTGATCCATGAGAATCTATTATTTAATCTTTCGTTCTCTAATCTCATTTTCTCAATCTATCTCTTTGTCTTTCTTTCTTTCTCTTCTCACGCTTTCTTGATGGTTTACCGTGAAAAAACCTTATGACTAGAGACAAAACCCTAATTCCCTTTTATTAACCAACGTTCATCAAGTTGGTTACCGTAAGTTTTTATTTTATTTTATCTTCATTTTATTTTGACTTCACATAATAACCAATAGGTTCTTATATTTTATTAAATCACATTTAGGCCCATCATTATATTTCACATGAGTCACATAATAGAATTAATTAATTAAATTAATTCTAACATTCTCCCACTTGACTCATGTGATGTCATACAATTCTGTGATTTAATACTTAAGTCATAATGCGCATTAAAGGACCTTACATAAATTGGTTCTATCATTATTCATAATTAAAGATACAGCTATAACAAGAGTCGTGGCGGTTACATGTCATTCAATCAACATGCTCCCTTCCATGTACCACTATATTATCTTTTTCTCCTTAATATGACTTTATAATGAGAAGTCCATAATGGGTTCAAACATAATATCATCTCAATAATAATAACATAATTTATTTTCTTCATCATAATTTGCATGCACATAAATAAAGAAGAAAACACAAATTTCAGAAACTTATACATTAAATATCTCATAGTCACATAAGCATTAATAATAACATTAATATTCAACATTCACTACTAGTAAACATAATGTCCATATTCATTATATGGCCAGCAAACAACTTGGGTGGTAATCCCTTTATTAAAGGATCAGCAATCATAAGATCAATGCTAATGTGTTCTATTGACACTCTTTGTTTCTGAACTTCTTCTTTAACGGCAAAGTATTTCAATTTCATATGCTTAGCACCTTTGGAATACTTATCGTTCTTAGAAAAGAAAACTGTTGTGGAATTATCACAATAAATTTTCAGCGGCTTGGCAATGTTGTCGACTATTCCAAGTCCTAAAATAAAATTCTGTAACCAATTAGCTTGAACTATGGCCTCAAAGTATGCCACAAATTCATCTTCTATGGTGGATGCAGCAATGACAGATTGCTTCGCACTTTTCCATGAAATCGCTCCTCCTGCTAAAAGATACACATAACCAAATGTAGACTTTCGTGTATCCATACAACCAACAAAATTTGAATCTGTATATCCAATCACCTCAAGGTGATCAACTTTCCTATAAGTAAGCATGTGATTCTTTATTCCTTGTAAGTATCTTAAGACTTTCTTTGCAGCCTTCCAATGATCCAATCCAGGATTACTCTAGTATCTACCCAGCATACCAACTGCAAAGCTAATATTTGGCCTCGTACATGTTTGAGCATACATCAAACTCCCAACAACATATGCATAAGGGATATTTTCCATCTGTTTCCATTCCAAGTCATTCTTTGGACATTGCATAAGACTAAATTTGTCTCATTTCTGCATTGGAACGGGAGATGTTGAACACTTCTTCATTTTGAATCTCTCTAAAACTTTATTAATATATGTTTTCTAAGACAAACCTAACAGTCCTTATGATCTATCATGGAATATTTCTATTCCTATCACATAGTATGTCTCACCCATATCTTTCGTTTTAAAGTTGTTAGAAAGAAACTTCTTAGTCTCACTTAATAGACCAAGATCATTAGTCGCAAGCAAGATATCATCAACATACAGAATCAGAAATATCAACTTTCCCCTACTGACCTTCAGATATATACACCGACCAACAATGTTTTCCTTAAATCCAAAGGACAGAATAGTATCATTGAACTTAAGATACCATTATCGAGAAGCTTGTTTAAGTCCATATATTGATTTCTTAAGTTTACACACCATATGCTCTCTACCTTCTTTAATAAGCCCCACCAGTTGATCCATATAAACATCCTCCTCTAAATCTCCATTCAAAAAGGCAGTTTTAACATCCATTTGATGCAACTCAAGATCATAATGAGCTACTAATGTCATGATAATTCTAAAGAAATCTTTCTTAGAAACAGGGGAAAATGTTTCCTTATAATAAATGTCATCTTTCTGAGTAAAACCTTTGGCAAGAAGTCAGGCCTTCTAACATCCAATATTGTCATGAGAGTCACGCTTAGTTTTAAAGATCCATTTACACCCAACACTCTAACATCCTTCTGGCAATACCATAAGATCCCATACACCATTATGTGTCATTGATTCAAGCTCATCTTTCATAGCATCTAACCATTTGTCAGAATTATCATCATTAATGGCTTGTGAAAATGAAACTATATCAATATTTAGGTCATTTTCTAACTCTTGTAAATAAACCACATAATCATTCGAAATAGCAGACTTTATTTATCTGTGAGATCTTCTTAATACTATTTCTTGTGATTGTTCTATTATCGGCTCATTGTTAATCTCGAGATCATTAATTTTTTGTTCTTCTTGATTGTCGTGTGGTTCTACAATATGTGGAACAATAATTCTTGAAGAAGATGTACTAGTTACAGGAACTTGTACTCTAACTTCCTTAATCTCCACATTTTGTGAAGCTTCACTCCCACTAGTTTCACCATTTTCAATGAACCGAGTATTTCCAGTTTCAACAATTCTTGTACTATGAGTAGGACAGTAAAACATATACCCTTTTGATTTTTTTGGATAACCAATGAAATATCCACTAATTGTTCTTACATCCAGTTTCTTTTCTTGCGGATTATAAATTCTTACTTCTGCCTGACAACCCCAAACATGTAGGTGTCTCAAACTGGGTTTCCTACTTGTCTATAACTCAAAAGGAGTCTTTTGAACCGCTTTACTAGGAACCCTGTTTAAAAGCATACATCACCGCTTTACTAGGAACCCTGTTCTTACATGGCAGTCTTCAAAGCATACATCCACAACGATACAGGTAAACATGAATTACTTAACATGCTCCTAACCATATCCATTAAGGTTCGATTACGCCTTTCAGACACACCATTTTGTTGCGGTGTGCCTAGCATTGTGTATTGAGCACAAATACCACACTTCTCAAGGAACTTAGCAAACGGACCAGGGTGTTGTCCACTTTCATCATATCTTCCATAATACTCACGACATCTATCTGATCTGATAATTTTTACCTTTCTGTCTAATTGTCTCTCCACATCATTTATATAACATTCTAAGGCATTTACTGCTTGAGATTTCTACTGTAGTAAATAGACATGTTCATAACGCTAGAAATTGTCAATGAAAGTGATGAAATACTTATCTTTATTAAAATAATTTACGTCAAATGGACCACATATATCAGTGTGTATGATTTCAAGAAGTTGAGTGCTTCCTGTGGCTCTTTTCTTTATGTGTTTTATTTGTTTGCCTTTAATACAATCCACACATATATTCAGATCAGTAAAATCTAAATCCGGAAGGATTTCGTTATTTACTAATCTTTGCATTCTTTCTTTGAAAATATGTCTCAAATGCTTATGCCACAAGTAAGCAGATCTTTCATCCACCAAACTACGTTTAGTGCCAACATTATGATGCAACGTCATGAGAGTTTCAGCATATAAACTATCCAAATTTAATTTATATAAACCATCATAAAGTGTACAAGTTCCAATCATACAAGTACGCTTAAATAAACTGAAACAACTATTCCCAAACTTAAAAGAGTATCCAGCAACATCAAGCTTAGACAAAGAAACTAAATTTCTAGTGATACTAGGTACATAAAAAGTATCCATAAGGTCTAAGTGATATCCAATGTCAAGGATCAAACGATAAGTCCCAACAACTTTCATTGGAACCTTGACTTTATTCCCCATGAAGACGAACTTCTCATTTAGGTTTATGGTTCGGGTTGAAAGGAATCCCTGCATCATATTAGAAACATGAATCGTACATCCAGAATCAATCCACCAAGTATTATGGGAAACTTCAGTTAAGTTTGATTCAAAACATACGTAAGCACTATGCTCACCTTTCTTTTCGAACCAAACTTTACGCTTTAAACAGTCCTTCTGGAAATGTCCAGACTTCCTGCATAAATGACATTTGTCATTTTTCTTCTGAATATTAGTAAAGGACTCATTAATCTTTAATGGTCCATTACCCTTTCCATGTTTCTTAACAACTTTCTTTTTAACTCCTTGATTTTTCACATAATGAATAAAGTGGCTTCCTAGGTTCTTGAGTCTGGTCTTTGTTGAAACATTCAAGGACTTGATGTTGAACTTGATGGACATGAAGCTTGTTGATTTTGATGATGATTCAAGAACACAAGACTTAGAAGAGTTGAAGACTTGTTTTATAGTGTAATAAGTCTGTTTTGATTAGATTGAGTCTGTAATATTAGAGTTTGAGATAGCCGGTACATAGTCTGCACCTTAGAAGCTTTAAAAAGCTCAAATTTATCAAAGTGGCTCGGCTTTAATCGATTAATTGGTGAAATAATCGATTAAAATAGTGAGAAAAACCATTTTCTGTATCTGCTCACTGGTTTAATCGATTAACACCCCTGTTAATCGATTAACAGGCCTGTTAATCGATTAACAAGTCTTTTAATCGATTAAAACAAAGAGTTTTGGGGTTCTGTTGATTTTGGCTATGTAATAATTGATTAACACTTCATTTAATCGATTATTTCAGTCAGATTTTGATTTTTAACTTCAAATCAACCCTATTTTTGAAAACCCTATTTCCAAGAACCCTAGTTTCGAAAATCCCAATTCCTAAACCTTAATTTCTCTACTTAAGCTTCTCTATGGCACTCAGAAAATAAGAACAACCTTTTTCATACAAAAGTTAAGTGTTGTGAGTGCCAGAGAACTGTTTGTTGCAAGAAAAAGGGGCTTTTGGAACCTGGTGTGGGCTAGAAGCGATAAGAATCACTAAGTGGAGTTCTTAGTGGATTGTGTGTTGTGGCGTCTCTAGGGAAAGTTGTTCTTCATCTCTTGTGGATTTCAAGAAAGGTGTTTTCTTTACTTTATCTTTTTCATTGTAATCTATTTGTAACAACTGTGATTATAGTGACAACATTAATCCTCTGTTTGAGTGATTAGCAACTGGACGTAGGGTCTTTTGATCTGAACCAGTATAAATCTCCTTGTTAAAAATATAGGCTGAGATCAAGAGGGGGGGTGAATTGATCTTTGAAATATTTTCGCAATTAACAGATTATCTATTTCAAAGATTAAGAAATTTGACCAGTACTTGAATCATACACAGCAAGCAATCAAAAATAATGCAGTCACAAAATTAAAGAAGAGAAAGGTTTAGAAAGATATCACCAAGGTTTATACTGGTTCACCCAATCCCAGGGCTACGTCCAGTCTCCAGCCAAATTCCAGCTGGGTTCCACTAGATTGAATGTTTTACAGATTACAACCTTAACCTTACACTCAATCTACCACAAGAACCACGATCCAGTTCCTGCACCTAACCTTTCACCAAGAACCAAATTCCAGTTCTTGACCTACCCTGCAGCCAAATTCTAGCTACAGAAACCAGTGCCCACAATTCCAGGCACCTACAATATAGTAAAAGAAAGTAAAGAAACAAACAGAAGAAACTTAGAACGCTCAAACCAATTTTATGCAGTTCTGCAATATGTGTTTCTTCTCCAAAAGAATGCAATTTAGCCTCAAGAAAGAACTTTGATGAACTTCACAAAAACTAGCGTGATTCTTTCTTGAAAGAGCACTTTTGATTGCTTGATTGATTGCTAAAAGATGTATTTCAGATGATCTATAAAAGATCAAGCAACTCTGTTTATATAGAAGATTTTCAAAACTGCTGGTTTAATTAATCTGTTAAAATAATCTTATAATCTGTTAAAAAGCCTTATTTTAATCTGTTAAATCTTCTTTTAATCCATTAAAACGTTTCAAGTTTTGTTTTAACTGATACGACAACGTTTATATCAATTAAAACTCTTTACAAAAAATCTTCCAATCTGTTTTAATCGATTTTTCGTCTTTCAATCGATTAAAATACTGCAATTCATTCTTATAAACTTTTCCAAGTGATTTTAATTGATAAAAATCTGTTTTAATCGATTAAAACGCTTAGCACAAATTTTCTTAAGTTGTTTTAATCGATTGAAACACAGTTTTAATCGATTAAAATAATTCTGATCAATCATAACTCAATTATGATCGATCATATCTGGTTCTGATCGGTCATATGCTCATTCTGATCGGTCAAATAGTACTCCAAGTGGTTTTAATCGATTATTTCGAAGTTGTATCGATTAAAATACTGCCAAAACGCTTCTCTGAACATTTTAAGTGATTTTAATCGGTTATTTCGAAACTGTATAAGTTAAAATACTGATTGAAGGTTTTCAAAACTTCCTTTAACGAAAACAATCGGTTATTTCGAAGTTATATTAGTTAAAATCCTGTTATAAAAGTGTGAAGAACATTTTAGTTGATAAAGCTTATATGTTATTAGTTAAAATAGTTGATTAAGAAAGCTTTTGTCAAAATGCTTTGTTTTTAACCGTTAAAACATTTTTTAGAGGCATTTGCAAAATCTTTTAAATGAAGAAACCTCATGCAGTAGAGAGACAAAACTGATTATACCTAAGCAGAGCTGCAGACACACTGAAAGAATTAATGGTTGAGTTCAAGAGGGGGGGTGAATTGAACTTTAAAACTTTTTCGCAAATCTTACTTTCTTTTGGAAGAATGAGTTATCTTTATTCAATCTTTGCAAAGGTAATTTGAATTAAACACAGCACAATTAAAGACAGAAATTAAAAGAGATGAAAGAAGAATATTAACACACAAGTTTATACTGGTTCACTCTAATCCAGAGCTACATCCAGTTCTTGACAAACCAGTCAAGTTCCACTAATACCAAGTGAAAATTACAACCAGTAGATACTCACCAATCTACGCCAAGAACTATCTTGCAAGACCCACAAGACAGAATCTTGAAAACCACCCAAGAACCAAATCCAAGTCATCGTACCAAGTGCAGATTACAATCCAACCTGCACAATCAAACTTTACAAAAGAATATGAAAAGAAAAAACCTGGACTTGAAGTTTCTAATTGTCCGAACCAATTCTACCAAGACTTTCTCTCTTTGAATGACCACAATTCTGATCACAAGCACCTTATGATATGAAAAAGATTCTTGAATGCAGAGAAAGTTACGTATGAAAGTTTCACAGATTGATTTCACAAGTTTTCTCAAGTAGTGTGTTGTATTGTATTTTCAAAAGATAGATCAAATTTGTATATATAGAGTAAATCGAAAAAACGAACGTTTCATCTGTTAAAAACTGCTTTAGAGAGTCAAAAGATAAGTTGGTTAGCAGTAGAAACAGGTTTAGAAGAGACTCGATCGATTAAAACGAAGTATGATCGATTAGATCGAGTTATGATCGATCGGAATAAAACTATGATCGATTAGATCGAGTTATGATCGATCAGAATAAAACTATGATCGATCAGAATGAGTTATGATCGATTAGAACAAAACTATGATCGATCGGAGTATTATTTCAATCGATTAAAAGATCGGTTCCATCGATTGATTTCATTTAAAGTTCCATTTAATCGATTAAGACATCGATTCAATCGATTGATTTCATTTAAAGTTCCATTTAATCGATTGATTCGAAGTTTTAATGGATTAAAACAACTTAATGAAAAATGACAACTCTGTTTCAATCGATTGAAAATCATTTCAACAGATTAAATTCCCGCAAACACTTAGTTAAAAAAATAGTCTCTCTGTTTCAACATATTGAAAAATATTTCAACAGATTGATTTTCTAAAAACTCTTAGATCGAAACAGGTCTTTCTGTTTCAACAGATTTAAAATCATTTCAACAGATTGAAAATGCGAAACTTGATATTGAAAATTTATTGAGTTATTTTAACTTGTTGATTCCGTGAATCAATCAATTTAATTTTCGATTATGTATGACCATTTATTATGATAAGAGATTTTAACAGATTGAAAATCCTTTTCAACAGATTAAAAAAACTTTAGTTTATTCTTTTAATATTTAAACATAAGTCTTTCATGCGTAAAAATGATTTTCAATGAGATGCAACATTTTAAGGTGCTTATCACAAAATATAATGGCCTATCAAGAGATTAAGTGCTTAAGCTTAAAAACCCAATCATCTACACACCCACAACCTAAGTTATATCTATGTCTTCATCAAATCCACCAAGTGCTTCACACACTAATCACTAATCCTTCTACTCTTTTATCCAAGTGACCTTTGACTGTCACAAAGTAGCCTTTGACTCCATTCTTGACTTCATCAAATCAACAAGATCTTTGCCAAAGTAATTCAATAAGATCTTCATTACTTTCACTCCTGTGTAAGATTCTATCTCTACTCTATTTACATTTACACAGTTTTTAATCGGTAAAATTTGGGGAAAATTTTGAAAACCTAATTTTTGTTAAGAAACCAATTCACCCCCCCCTCTTGGTTTTTGTCCGACCACGCGAACATTCCGCTGCGCGATTCTAACAAGTGGTATCAGAGCTTGCTTTGATAGTCATTCAAACTTTTCGAAAATGGCCAGACAAAATCAAACTTTTGCCGAAGGTGCGTCTATCAACAGACCCCCACTTTTTGCGGGTCAAAATTATCCTTTCTGGAAAGTAAGAATGCAAATCTTTTTAGAGTCTGTTGATAGAGGTGTTTGGGACGCTATTTTAAACGGTTCATATGTTCCTAAAGTTACTGACATTGGTGTTGACATTCCCAAACCTTTTTCTAGATGGACAACAGAGGAAAACAGAAAAGCACAATTTGACGTTAGGGCTAGAAATATAATTTCATCTGCTTTAACCCTTGACGAGTTTTACAGGATTTCTGTTTGTAAAAGTGCTCAGGAGATGTGGGAAATGCTAAGAGTGACCCACGAAGGTACTGACGACGTTAAGAGAGCACGGAAAAATTCCCTAATCCAAGAATACGAGATGTTCCAGATGCAACAAGGCGAAACGATATTCGACGTTCAAAAGTGTTTCACTCATATTGTGAACCATCTCACCGGATTAGGTAAAAAATCTTTGATGTTGATGAATTGAATGTTAAAATTTTAAAATCTTTGGATAGGAAATGGCAACCTAAGGTGACGGTCATCTCGAAGTCACAAAACCTTGCCACAATGTCTATGGCGGCGCTCTTTGGAAAACTAAGAGAGCATGAGCTAGAGCTTGGAAGGCTAAATGAAGAAGAAGGACAATATCAAAAGAAGAACTTAGCCTTCAAAACCGAAATTTCCAAAGGTAAAAATAAAAAGGAAGAAGAAGACTCGGAGAACGAAGAAGAAGAATTGAGTCTTATGATAAAGAAGTTCACCAAATTCATGAAAGCTAAAGGAAGGCATCCATTCAAAAGTAAGGGAAAGGTAAGAGAAAGTACTTCCGTAAATATAAAATGTTATGGTTGTGGTGAAGCAGGGCATGTAAAGACCGAATGCCCAAACAAGAAAAACGATGAAAACAAAGGCAAAAAGGTCTTCAAGAAGAAAGCCTATATTGCTTGGGACAACAGTGATTCAAGTTCGGAATCAAGTGACTCGGAAGTTGAAGCCACATTTGCTTAATGGCAAATGACAACATATCTTCCGATTTTGAGGTAAGTGATTCCGACTCATCTTCTAGTGATAATGATAATAACTATGATGAACTGCAAAATGCATATAATGAACTGTTTAGTGTTTTTAAGAATTTGAAAAATGAATATAAAGTTGTAAAGAAGAATCTAAGTAGATCTGAAAAGGAAATTGACTCTTTAAAAACGAAAATCACATGTTTAGAAGAAAAGGAATTATTAGAAACGAAAATTGTATGTTTAGATGATGATAATGATAAGAACTTAGCATGTGCAACTTGTAAAGAGCATGAATATGACATAGATATTCTTAACCATTTGCTAGACAAAGCCGAAAAGGAAATAGATGATCTTAAGAAGCATGAAATGGTGTTTGCTCAAAATAGTGTAAATCAACAAGTTCCTTTGAAAAAGTCTAAAAGGAAAAATAAAAGAGTATGGGTAGAAAAAGGAACTAGAGCATGTTTTGTAAGTAATGCATCTTATTCTAAAGCTACATCAAAAGCATGTTTTTATTGCATGAAACAAGGTCACACTTCAAATAAATGTAAAATTAAACATTTTGGTGTTCCTAAAGGTAAATATATTTGGGTTCCTATTGTTAAATAATTTATTTGTCTCTAACCCCAAGGACCCAAAAGTTATGGGGACCTAAGTTTACTATGTTCTTGTTTTGTAGGAAACTTTCAAATTTAAGAAGTCTATGTGGTATCTTGATAGTGGATGCTCAAAGCATATGACAGGTGATAAATCAAAATTTGTGAGTTTCAAAGCTAAGGAACAAGGATATGTAACTTATGGGGACAACAACAAAGGGAAAATTCTTGGAATTGGAAACATAGGTGGTGCAAACACTTTGGAGATTAAGGATGTGCTTCTTGTTGATGGACTAAAGCATAATCTCCTTAGCATAAGTCAACTATGTGACAAAGGATTTAAGGTAATTTTTGAAAGTAAATTTTGCACCATACATTTGATAGATTCCGAAAATGTAGAATTAAAAGGCATTAGGCATAACAACATATATTTGATTGATTTGGATTGTTTACATGATTCTAGCATAACATGTTTAGTTGCTAAGGAAGAGAACCCTTGGTTATGGCATAAGAGAGCAGCTCATATAAATATGCATCATTTGAATAAATTGATTTCAAAAGACTTAGTTATTGGTTTGCCTAAGTTAAAATTTGAAAAAGATAGATTGTGTGATGCATGTCAAAAAGGTAAACAAGTAAAATCATCATTTAAATCAAAGAATGTTATTTCCACTTCAAAACCCCTAGAATTATTACATTTAGATTTATTTGGACCTTCTAGGATAAAAATCTTTGGTGGAAATTATTATGGTCTTGTGATTGTTGATGATTACTCTAGATATACTTGGACATTTTTCCTAACTACGAAAAGTGAAGCCTTTAAGGTCTTTAGAAAATTTGCAAAACAAATTCAAAATGAGAAAGACTTGAGAATTAAAGTTTTAAGAAGTGACCATGGTGGTGAGTTTCAAAATGAAAAGTTTGAAAGTCATTGTGAAGAAAATGGAATATTACATAACTTTTCTGCTCCTAGGACTCCCCAACAAAATGGTGTAGTTGAAAGGAAAAATAGGTCATTAGAGGAACTTGCTAGAACAATGTTAAATGAATCTAATGTTCTTAAATATTTTTGGGCTGATGCGATTAATACTGCATATTATGTTTTAAATAGAATGCTCATTAGGTCATTTATTAAATCTACTCCCTATGAATTGTTTAATGGTAGAAAGCCTAATGTTGCTCATTTGAAAAATTTTGGATGTAAGTGTTTTGTGTTAAATAATGGAAAGGACAACTTAGGAAATTTTGACTCTAAAGCTGATGACGGCATTTTCTTAGGTTATTCATTAACTAGCAAGGCTTACAGGGTGTTTAATAGAAGAACCTTAAATATAGAAGAATCTATTCATGTTACTTTTGATGAGATTGTAGACCTTGGGGGAAATCCTCTTGAGCCAAATAAAGAACTTGCAGGTGATGATGAATATATAAGAGAGGCTCTTGATGAATTGTATTTGGAAGAAAATGAGCATTCTCAAACGCCTGAATTAGCAAAAGAATGGTAATCACCTAGAGGACTCTCAATGGAAAATATCATTGGTGATATCTCAAAAGGGGTAAGAACTAGAAATATGACTAATTTCTGCATGTCTGTAGCTTTTGTGTCACAGATAGAACCCAAAAATGTTGAGGAAGCGCTTAAAGATGACCAATGGTGCATAGCAATGCAAGAAGAACTTAACCAATTTGAAAGGAATCAAGTCTGGGAATTAATCCCAAGAGAAGAGTCACATCAAGTTATTGGAACCAAATGGGTGTTTAGAAACAAACTTGATGAAGATGGAAACATAATAAAGAATAAAGCCAGACTTGTTGCCAAAGGCTATTGTCAAGAGGAAGGTATAGATTATGATGAAACTTATGCTCCTGTCGCCAGGTTAGAGGCTATACGCCTACTTCTTGCTTATGCATCTTTGATGAAATTTAAATTATATCAAATGGATGTTAAAAGTGCATTTTTGAATGGTTTTATTAAAGAAGAAGTTTATGTGGAGCAACCCCCTGGATTTGAGGATTTTAGTTATCCTAATCATATTTTTAAATTAAAGAAAGCATTATATGGGTTGAAACAAGCTCCTAGGTCTTGGTATGAAAGGTTAAGTAGTTTCCTAACTTCAAATGATTTTTCTAGAGGAAAAATTGATTCTACATTGTTTATAAAGAAAGTAAAAGAACATATCTTATTGGTCCAGGTATATGTTGATGATATTATTTTTGGATCAACTGATAATTCGTTATGTGTAGAATTTGCTAAGATAATGCAGGGAGAGTTTGAAATGTCTATGATGGGAGAATTGACATCTTCCTTGGACTTCAAATCAAGCAACTTAAAGATGGCATTTTCATCTCTCAAACCAAATACTGCAAAGAGATCCTTAAAAAGTTTGGAATGGACACCTCAAAGGAAGCTAACACACCCATGGGAACCTCATGCTATCTAGACAAGGATGAATCAGGTTTGGAAGTTAATCAATCTATGTATAGAGGTATGATAGGTTCACTGTTATACTTAACTGCAAGTAGACCTGATATTATGCATTATGTCTGTGTGTGTGCTAGATTTCAGGCTTGTCCAAAAGAATCTCACCTAATTGCAGTAAAACATATTTTAAAATATTTAAAAGGAACTACTAGTTTTGGTTTATGGTATCCATCTGATGCTTGTACTAGTTTAATAGGATATTCTGATGCTGATTATGGTGGATGCAAAATTGATAGAAAGAGTACTAGTGGGACATGTCATTTGTTAGGTTCATCCTTAGTATCTTGGTCTTCTAAGAAACAGGCATGTGTTGCTTTATCTACCACTGAAGCTGAATATATTGCAGTTGGTAATTGTTGTGCTCAAATTCTTTGGATGAAACAACAGTTAGAAGATTATAGTATATTTCTTAATGACATACCTTGATGTGTGATAATATGAGTGCAATCAATCTCACTAAGAATCCAGTAATGCACTCTAGGACTAAACATATAGAGATTAGACATCATTTTTTGAGATATCATATCAGCAAAGGAAACTATAAAATAGAGTACGTTGATACAAAGCATCAATTAGCAGATATTTTTACTAAGCCTCTACCCAAGGATAGATTCTATGATCTTAGAAGAGACTTAGGGATATTAGAAATAGCTTAAAATTCTGCTTAATTAGACAGTTTTTGGATGATTATAATGTTATAATTCATTGTGTAGGATGTTCATAGATTATCATGTGCATAAAACCTCAAATATTTGATGAACTCTCTGGAATAATCGATTAATTAGAGTTATAATCGATTATTTGCATCCAAAATACCCAAAACATGACATTCCTCTCTGGAATAATCGATTAATTTGTCCATTAATCGATTAAAACCAGTGTTAATCGATTAACAACTCAAATTAATCGATTAAATGGGTCTGGAAGTGGTTTAATCGATTAATTTGGGTTTTAATCGATTAAACCTGGCAAGTTTGGATTCTTAGTCGTTGCCAACGGCTCTTTTGCCCCTTCTCCTCTATCATATGTCCGTTGGAGATGCTTGGCTATAAATAGGGACTTCCATTTCACTTCTACTCACTTCTATCTCTTGAAATCAAGCTTTCTTGCATCATACTATCAATCTTGCCTTCTTCTCACTTAACTTGTCCTCTTAAATCTTCTTGTTACTTTTCTAATCCTTCAATGGCCTCATCTTCTCGTGCAAAAATCCCAACTAGAAGAAGATCTGCACCCTCATCTCAACCCCGTCCTAATTCTGTAGAAGGATGGATCTCTGATGAAGATGGCCGACAGGAATTTTTGTCCTATTGGAAGGAACATGCTATTATTTCTCCTAAGTTCCTTATTGGTGAGCAGTTCATCAATAGGGGATTCAACTTTCCTAATCTCCTTGAAATTCAAGGAGTTCTCCCTTTCATCCAAATGCAAGGTACGTATTATCCTGACTTAGTTAGGGTATTTTACTCTAGGTTCAAATTTAGAGATCAAATTGCTACCTCTCGTGTAAAGGGGGTAACAATTATTCTTGATGATGATATTTGGGAAAACGTTGCCCACTTTCCAATTAGAGAAGATGCTATTAACGTGTATGGTGAGTTAGATGATTTTGACAGGTTCTTAGCTTACCATTCTTTTCTGCGTAATCCCTCCATGGAGATTGGGCGTCTCCTTCTTGCTGGTCCTTTGAAGAAGGAGGAACGCATGATTTTACATCTACTTGTCTGGATCCTATGTCCCCAGGCTACGAATCATGTTCAATGTTCTTCAATTGATCTTCGTATTATTCATGCCATAATGAATAATGAGCCTTTAGATTGGGGCGTTCTTGTCACCATGACTATGTTAAAAGCTAAACGCCATCCCACCTTCAAAATTCCATATGCCCTCCTTGTTTCTCGCATTCTTGAATACAAAGGAGTAAATGTCGAAGGTGAACAAACAAT
Organism: Sphenostylis stenocarpa; assembly: GCA_963425845.1. Classification (NCBI taxonomy): domain Eukaryota; kingdom Viridiplantae; phylum Streptophyta; class Magnoliopsida; order Fabales; family Fabaceae; genus Sphenostylis; species Sphenostylis stenocarpa. Next base: position 21,836,888 of record OY731398.1, read on the forward strand.
ACGAACGAATAACTTGAATCGAATGCTAGACAACACATTGATCCAACTACAAATGGTGTGTGTCAACGATATTTATGTTCACAAGGATGACGTTCCAAACCAAGGTGATGTAAATGAAGATTCTGATAAAGATATGCCTCCAGCTGCTGAGTTTCCCTCTGATCCAATCCAAAGTGTTGGAACTTTCTCTGCTCATCATGAAACCCGACAATCCATGGAAGACATGTTATCTGACATGAATCAGAGGATGAAGTCATTCTTTACTCTTTCTGGAGTACGGCATGAGGAAATAATTCGTCGTATATCTGATGTAGATGATAAAGTGTGCCGTTTAGAAAATCGATTTGATGCACACTTTCATAGTGATGATAGTGAAGAATTTTAAATTTGTTGTTATTTTTCTTCTTATATTGTAATGAATGCTTATTTCTTATATAAAATGTGGTGTTCCTTTATTGCTTTAATTGAGGGGGAGTTATCTCTAAGTTATGCATATTTTGAGGGGGAGCACTTATGATTATTATTGATGAATTCTTTCAATTTTTTATTATAATCAAAATAGGGGGAGAAATATTTAAAGCCTAATATGAATGTATTTAAATATAATCTGGTATGTTTAATGTGTTTGTTAGTATGACAGATAAAACAGGTTATTACAAGGCTTTAAAAGATAATTTTGATCATCATCAAAAAGGGGGAGATTATTGAAACATTCAAGGACTTGATGTTGAACTTGATGGACATGAAGCTTGTTGATTTTGATGATGATTCAAGAACACAAGGCTTAGAAGAGTTGAAAACTTGTTTTATAGTGTAATAACTCTGTTTTGATTAGATTGAGTCTGTAATATTAGAGTTTGAGATAGCCGGTACATAGTCTGCACCTTAGAAGCTTCAAAAAGCTCAAATTTATCAAAGTGACTCAGCTTTAATCGATTAATTGGTGAAATAATCGATTAAAACAGTGAGAAAAACCATTTTCTGTATCTGCTCACTGGTTTAATCGATTAACACTCATGTTAATCGATTAACAGGCCTATTAATCGATTAACAGGTCTTTTAATCGATTAAAACAGAGAGTTTTGGGGTTCTGTTGATTTTGGCTCTGTAATAATCGATTAACACTTCATTTAATCGATTATTTCAGTCAGATTTTGATTTTTAACTTCAAATCAACCCTATTTTCGAAAACCCTATTTCCAAGAACCCTAGTTTCGAAAATCTCAATTCCTAAACCCTAATTTCTCTACTTAAGCTTCTCTATGGCACTCAGAAAATAAGAACAACCTTTTTCATACAAATGTTAAGTGCTGTGAGTGTCAGAGAACTGTTTGTTGCGAGAAAAAGGGGCTTTTGGAACCTGGTGTGGGCTAGAAGCGATAAGAATCACTAAGTGGAGTTCTTAGTGGATTGTGTGTTGTGCCGTCTCTAGGGAAAGTTGTTCTTCATCTCTTGTGGATTTCAAGAGAGGTGTTTTCTTTACTTTATCTTTTCCATTGTAATCTGTTTGTAACAACTGTGATTATAGTGACAGCGTTAATCCTCTGTTTGAGTGATTAGCAACTGGACGTAGGGTCTTTTGATCCGAACCAGTATAAATCTCCTGTGTAAGATTCTATCTCTACTCTATTTACATTTACACAGTTTTTAATCAATAAAATTTGGGGAAAATTTTGAAAACCTAATTTTTGTTAAGAAACCAATTCACCCCCCCTCTTGGTTTTTGTCCGACCACATGAACATTCCACTGCGCGATTCTAACAGTCTTCTCCTGGACTAACATACTGTGCAATTCATACATATTTCATTTGTCTTTCATGGTGTTATAATTCATCTGAAACGGATCATACTCCAACGGTAACGAGTTCAAAATGAACTGCACAAGAAAATTTTCTTCTACTGTCATTCCAAGAGACTTGAGTCTTGTTGCGATATTTGTCATTTTGATTACGTGTTCATGCATACTACAAGAACCATCAAACTTCATGGTAGTCAATGTACTCATTAATGATTTGTCAGCAGTTTGAGAGCGTTCTTCCACAAATTTCATAAACTCTTTCGCATCCTCATTTTTAGGAAGAGCAGACTTAATATTGTTTGTTATACTCATTTGCATAAACATAAGACTAAGTCGGTTTGATCTTTCCCAAGCTCTATAATGAGTTTTCTCTTCATTGCTACTAGCATCAGTGATAGCAGCCAATTTTTCAACTTGGAAAGTCAAATCAAGATTCAACACACCTAAGTGAAATTGGACTTGTTCACTCCAGTAAGAGAAATTTAATCTATTAAAGACTGGAACAGACGAAGAGAGCGAATGTAAAGCTACAAGAACAAATACAACAATTAACACATGTCTAACATTAATGTTTTGAGTCATAAAATTAAACATAAATACATATTCCACCATAAATCATCATTCTATGCATACTAATGTTCTCCTTTGGGAGATTCACCAATACACAAACATAATTAGGCTAATCATTTTATAACATTAATGATAATTAAAATATGCATCAACTAGAATCACCTAACACCTTTAGGTATTTAAATAAAATTAGTAACGCACATAAAATTATCTACTTTCATGTTCATTAATTATAATAATAACTAATCAACATTTTGATGATACCTGAAATGTCTTATAATAATGAACTTCAATTAACCCATAAATCAATTATTTATAAGTTTAACGTTCGTATTATGGGTAATTGAAATAAAATCATTAATAATTTAAAATAAAAATAACCTTAAAATTTTGGCCACTTTGATGATTAACAAAATTTATCATGCTTAATTTTAAATAAATAACATCTTTAATTGTTATTAACCATTCATAGCATTTTTCATTAATTTTTTCATTTAATGATAACAAAACATAACATTATTATTGTAAATTAAAATTCATTCTTTATATAATAAAATAAAATTATAAAAGAGACCATTCATGTATTCCCATTTTGCCTTCGCATTAACATTCACACTTCCATAATTGAATAGCATTTTAAATCAAGTGCACTGGTTCCCATTTGCACTCCACAATAACATTCATATTTCACGTTCATAATTCAATTAGATTTTAAGCTAATTGAAGCAGAAATAGAATTTAAAAAAGACTAAATTATTCAACAGGACTCGTAAATCAATTTAGATGAGTGAGTGCTCGAGTTGCTGCCATTAACTCGTCACTTCAACACGTGGCCATTTCTTCAGTTTTTCATATTAATGTTTAAAATCACGTACACATATTTGCAATTCATATAATAATTAAAATCACACATTAATTCTATATTGGGCTACGTGACTCCTTTCAATTACACATTTACAATATCAATTAAAATTTTCTCACATTAGCCATACATGAATTGTTTCAATTGCCCAGGTCTCATCGACTGAATTGTATTATAAATTAATTGCAGTGGGAATTAATTGCATTATAAAAAGAATTATGTGACCATTGAAGCACATTAGTTATCAAATTGGTTTCGATTTGAAATTGAATGCAGCCTTATCCATAAATTAGAACTTATTCATTTATTCAATTTTGGGAAAAAACAAATTTGGGAATAAATTAGGGTCCATGTTAATCTGATAGAAAAATCCTAAATTTATAATTAGGGATTATCTTAATTTGGAAAAACTTTCGTAAAAGGAAAATCATAAATTTAATTATCAATGTTCTGATACCACATGTAAGTTAATTTGTAGTTTTCTTACGCTCTTAATTCATTATAGAAAACTATTCTACAATATCTTTAAATTATTTATTTTCACAATATAACATACATCAATATATGAATCATAGTAAGAAGACTAACATTGATCCATGAGAATCTATTATTTAATCTTTCGTTCTCCATTCTCCTTTCACAATCTATCTTTTTATCTTTTTTTCTTTTCTCACACTTTCTTGATAATTTACCGTAAAAAAAACTTATGACTAGAGACAAAGTCTTAATTCCCTTTTATTAACCAACGTTCATTAAGTTGGTTATCATAAATTTTTATGTTATTTTATCTTTATTTTATTTTAACTTCACATAATAACTAATAAATCCTTATATTTTATTAAATCATATTTTAACTTCATTATTATATTTCACATGTGAGTCACAGGATAAATTAATTTTAACATAAACTTCAGAAGTTGTATAGGACATAGGCCAAACCATTTAGATGGTCCATATATTTCAAAACACCAAGAAGAAAAAGTTGTTCAAAACCCAAAATCCTAAATCCAGCTCATGCCAATGCATGCATATGTACTAGTCATAATAATTTCGTTATTTAAATTTCCTTATTATAAATCAATGTTATTTTTATTTTTTTAAATCTGCTTTAAAAATATTACGGAACAAAATTTATAACAACATTACTATTTAATCATTTGGAATTAAATTATAAATTTCTGTATTGAGGTCATATAATATCATTAAAATAAACCATTTTAATGATAATCAGTGTAATTTCAGAATATTTACAGATAATTAGTGTAATTCTATCATTTATTAAAATCATGACAAAATCACATTGTTAACTCTAAATGTTTTACTTTGTAATAAAAAAAATCACTTACAATTTCTTAACTAACCGTTAAGAATACTGATTAAAAACAGATTTAAAAAATATTATTATTTTTTAAAAGGCTAAGTAATAAATTTAATAAAATAATACTATAAAATATAAAAATACTTATATTTAATGGAATTTTTAGTAACAAAACTTAAAATCTAAAATTGTTTCTTGTTACACCTCGTAATTTCTTTCTACACTCCATAGTTATTGAAGAACAATGTAATCTTTAATTTAAATAGGTTTTAAAAAATTAATTTTAGAACATTTTTGGATTAACTATTTTAAAAGTTTTCCGAAACATTTTCGGAAATTTCCATATTATATTTTTCAGAAATATATTTTAGAAATTTGGTTATAGAACATTTCCAAAAAAAGTTTTAAAATTTTTTGAAATATATTTTTGAAAAACACAATATTAAAATGAGTTCTATATAATATTTTTCAAAATATATTTTTTATTATATTTTATGAAAATATAGAAATTCAACAGTTTAGAATCTATTTTCAGATTGTGATTTTTGTAAAATATTTTCAAAAAACACAATTCAGAACACCACAAATGCAATCAAATGCGTTTGTTTACATAATTTTTGTCTATGCACACATATTATACGATTTAAAGCATAAATCATCGTCAAATTTCTAATCTGAGAGTGAAAATGCCGTTTGAACGAAGATACAAGAGGCGTAATAAACAGAGGTGTTGGTAAGGAGGTGTGACACGGGAAAATTTACCTTTAAGTACATTTTTTTATATGAGTGGTGTTATTTTGATAATAAGAGAATATACAATCCTTCAAATAATTTATTTTTATTAATATAATAATCTAATAAATGATTTAATAAAAATAAATTAAAATTATTATTATAATATTAAAAGAGTCTAACGAATTATTTAATAAAAATAAATTAAAATTATTATTTTAATATTAAAAGAGAATGATTTATAAGAATGGTATAGATTTGAATTATTAAAATAGCACTTTCTTTTTTATATTTTGCATAGATATTAGGGGTACAGACAAAATATTGGGGTGTAGAAAAAAGCAACCAGATCTAATGAATATCTCCAGTCTTCCCATACTACTCATGTTGGATAGGGCCGAGAAGTGGGCTAATGTGTAAAGCCCAGAAACTATGTCCAACAAAAAAAAAGAGTTCTCATAAACGACAAACGTATTTCTGCGCCGCGTATAAACATAAAGCATTGGGCATTCAGCTGCCGTTTTATTACGAATTACTGAAACCCCTAGAAAACCCCACTCCTCTCACTACTTCGTTCAAGTTGTAAGCACCGTAATAGTTTCATATCCTCGCTGCTTTTGCTTCTCTTCAAAATGTCTCTGCGAGTGCTGAACCCTAACGCAGAAGTGCTCAACAAATCGGCGGCACTTCACATGAACATCAATGCCGCCAAGGGTTTGCAAGATGTCCTCAAAACCAACCTCGGTCCCAAAGGAACCATCAAAATGTTTCTCTCTCTCTCTTCTACCTTTTCCTTTTCGTTTTTATGTCTTATTATGAATTGCTTTTCTCTAAAACTCTTTGATTCAGGCTCGTTGGTGGCGCTGGTGATATTAAGCTTACCAAAGATGGCAACACTCTCTTGAAAGAGATGGTTAGTATTTTTTGTTTTTTGTTTCTTTTTTACTTTTTTGTATTGTTAATTGAGATCTACTACTATGAGCCCTCGAAAACCATCATGGTGGATGCTGTTGATTTTTCTTGTTGTGATCTCAGCAAATCCAGAACCCGACGGCAATTATGATTGCGAGGACCGCTGTAGCGCAGGATGAGGCTAGTGGAGACGGCACCACTTCCACTGTCATCTTCATTGGCGAACTTATGAAACAATCGGAACGTTACATTGATGACGGTTAGTTAGTTTGTCACTCTGTTGGAGTTTGTATTTGTATTTGTTTCTAAGTTGTTCTTTGCATTGTTTTTGCTCATTGTGTGTTCGTAGATGTACCCTCTAACACGTGACTATTTATCTTAATCCATCATTCCTGGTAGTTTTATAGTATAAAGTTCCTCTAATATTCTGCTGCTTTTTGTGATTCAGTAGTGATTTTTTATGGTTAGTTAGGGTGAAATATAGAGAAGGTGACATTTTTGCTATAGAGAGATGAGGGAAAATGCATCTAGGATGACGATATGATATCCTTTGAAGCAGATTTTGAAATAAACAAGACTATTTATTACCTTTATTCATTTCCCTGGTAGCTTTGTACTATGAACTGCCGTTAATTTTCTACATTTTTATTAGTGGTGATTCCTTACATTTTGTAAGAGAAATTTGGAGAAGAGGATTCTTTTGCCATAGAGAGAGATGAAGAAAAATACAACTAGAGTGATGATATGATATCCTTTAAAACATGTTTAAAAAAAAACAACACTACATGCGTGAAATGTGAGAACCTGAGTGTATCCGGGAAGTGTAGTTTCTTTGCTCTTTCAGCAAGACCGATCCCCTTGACAGTAGAAACAAGCATGAATACATACCATAAGAGAGGCATTAAATGTTATACTATTCTATTGTAGGTTTAGGGGCAATTAGATTTTTTTAAATGTGGGGGTTGAGCCTTTTATGTTTTGATTCCTTTTCTATCATTTACTCCTTTGCTAATGCTGAGATGATATATGGATATTCTAGGTATGCATCCACGTGTATTGGTTGATGGTTTTGATATTGCAAAGAGGGCAACCCTGCAATTCCTTGAAAAGTTTAAGACTCCTGTTGTGATGGGTGGTGAACCCGATAAAGAGATTCTCAAGATGGTAGCTAGAACAACCGTAAGGACAAAGGTAAAATTTGTTTTATTTTTATCTCTTTTTAGCTGAAATTTGATCATACATTGATATTGTGGACAGAATGAAGGTATGACTTGTCTACTTAATTTTTCAGTATACATGATATTCTAACCATACATTTCCTCATCATTTGCAGTTGTATGAATCACTTGCAGATCAATTAACTGACATAATTGTTAATGCGGTGAGTATATATTGAATTGTAGACATTTTTAATTTGAATCCTTGTAAATATGAAAAATTTATTTGCATGTTGTTTGGTCATTTGAAGAAGTAGATTTTGCTGTTTGTTGGACCGGAACCTTTTACTGCTCTGGTTCAGTGAGTTGTGCTTTTTGCTATGACAGGTTTTATGCATCCGGAAGCCCGAGGAAGAAATTGATCTCTTTATGGTGGAGATTATGCATATGCGACACAAGTTTGATGTTGACACACGCTTGGTATGTTTTATGAATGACTTTTTCCAGCCACTCTTTTGCAGTACTTCGTTGTATATTATTTTGAATTTCATATCATTGTATACATCATGCATGTTAATATTGTTCTATTTCCATCATGATTTTCACAACATTCTAAAATTCTCAACTTAATATTACTGAATTAATAGTTGGGATGTGATGAGGAATCAACATTGTTTACCAAGGAGTTTCCTTTTGATGATTGTAACAATTTTAGACTTGACCTTATTTTGATTAAAATCATTACCTTATTTAGTTAGTGCATAATAGTTTCATTTTGAGAGGGACAGTTTGTGTTATGATCAAAAGCAATCCATCTTGTGCTGAACGCACTTCATACATAGTTTTGTTATAGTTTGGTGGTCTCAGCTTAGTTATTACCAAATATGAAAAAAATTCTTAGCTTTTAGTCTGTAGTTGTGCGTTTGTTAGCATGGTTTGCAATCTTTAGGTTTGTTGCTCGTCAAATTGAGTGAAAACTGCTCAGCTTGCATTATGGATAGAATTTCATATCCCGGCTAAGATAAAAAAACAACTTGTACTTCTAAAAAAAGGTTTGTACCATGTAGAAGCTATTCAAAATAGTTGAATTTGGTTGTAATTACCAAATTGATGGTGGATGGCAGCTTTGTGTTTGATATGTAGCATTTGAGAGAAATAGCAAGAGGCAGAATTATGAGGAGAGCTTCTGTAGAGAGCTAAACCATAACTGTAGTGGACTATCTTCTGGTTAGAAACAAAAGAAGGTAGAAGAGCTTCCGTTATTTATAAAATTTAGAACTCATAAATAAATCATGAATAAACAAAGTAGAGAGCTACTGTTATTTACAAATTTTTAACTCAAATAAATCTTGAAAAAACAAAGCTACACTACCTCAGCTACTGTAGTAGCAATAACACAAATAGCAACTCCATTTAAGTATAACTTGCGCTCATTTTCATATATTTAACTTATAATTTTTGTTTGCCCCTTAAGTTATGGGTTATGCTGCTCTTGCACCTAATCAGTTCATCCCTGTGTATTTTCTAGGTTGAGGGTCTTGTGCTTGATCATGGTTCTAGGCACCCTGACATGAAGCGACGAGCAGAGAATTGTTATATCTTGACGTGTAATGTATCTTTGGAATATGAGAAAAGGTAATCTGGTTGATACATGCCAATATCTTCCAATTCATGTTTTATGTGTGTTTTTTAAATGGCTGTCATTTGATTATTTTTACCTTATCCGTACATGTTAGTGCTATTCATAATTTATCACACTACCATACTTATGCCTTAACGCATGGATTCAAGCAAGTATATTATAGAATGGTAGACATATTGTTGAAATTAATGTATGAACCGTATAATTACCTTCAATCATTTAATTACAGGTATCAGAAATTTACAAATTTTAGATTTATTGTTTTTAATATTTACCAACATTGTGTATTTCTTTATTTCAGACACAATATTTTGGTGATTGTGTATTTCTTTACTTCAGACACAATATATTGATGTTGTTTGGTAAAGTGAGTATGTTTTATGTTACCAACATTGTAGGTTTTATGTTTACTCTGTGTTCCTAAGGAAGTTTTAGTTAACCTGAATGAAACAAGTCAAGTATGAATTTACTACATAAGAAATACTGTCACTGTCTTTTTTTTTATTAATCTGAATTTTCTGTTTTCTCTTTCTATAAAGACTGTTTTAACCTAAAAGAAACCAAGCTTTCATGTATTACTGCAAGGGGAATCTGTTTATTTCAATGCTGTTTGGTCAACAATTATATCACTTCAGTCAATGCTGTTTATGTTGTGTGATTTTTCAGTATCTTTGTGGTTTACATTGTTTGGCCTATGTGAACTTACCTGTTATCTTTGTTGTCTGTAAGATTAATGACATCAATGTTTTCTCCTCCCAGTGAAGTAAATTCAGGTTTTTTCTACTCAAATGCGGAACAGAGAGAGGCTATGGTTGCTGCTGAAAGACGACAGGTTGATGAGAGAGTTAAAAAAATCATTGAACTGAAGAATAAGGTAGAGAAGTTTTGCTCCTTGTATGCATTGATTTTACATGTTAATATGGTCTGTTATATTGTCAATAACATGGTAATGTTATTTCACATTTCTTTAAAATAGATATACAAAACATTTATGGATTATAACTGAAACCTCCCTTTTTTGGATCCATCTCACATCAATAACTCGAAATTTTATTTCACTACCCTTGAGTAAATAACTTCAATTGTGTGTATGCAGATTTGTTCTGGTAACGATAGCAATTTTGTTGTCATAAACCAAAAGGGAATTGATCCCCCATCACTGGACCTGCTTGCAAGGGAAGGAGTAAGTAACTTACCATTATATTCAGGTTTTTTATTGAAAACTGCCTGTTAATTTTGCAAGAAACATTTTATACTGGAATTATGAAGTGATTCAGTGAATCATGACCTAGTTGAATGGGCATGATGCTTTGAAGGATCTAAAAATGAAAATTAAGAGGTTAATTTTTTTATGAACAAAACCCATTGGGTGATCCTTAAAGAATCCTGCATGTGCTGATTATAATCATCTTTGCGATGTTAAATACCCATTAAGCTGACATCAGTTATGTAATCCTTATCCTGTTTTCCATCTGCTGATTTTTTTGTTTTTGTGTTTTAGATAATTGCCCTAAGGAGAGCAAAGAGAAGAAACATGGAAAGATTGGTTTTGGCCTGTGGAGGAGAGGCAGTAAACTCTGTTGATGATTTGACTCCTGAATGTCTGGGTTGGGCAGGATTGGTATATGAACATGTCCTTGGCGAAGAGAAATATACATTCATAGAAAATGTTAAGAATCCTTTTTCCTGCACAATCTTGATTAAAGGTAAATTGTGTTTGTGCCTATTGTGAGTTTGTTAAGCAGATCCTTCTGTACTATTTAATTTTTTTGCATGATGTTTGCTATGACTTTTGAAAGACTGTCATTTTATTGGCAGTAATGGATTTAAGATTTGCTTTTTTGTCATGATGAAACAGGTCCTAATGACCATACAATTGCTCAGATTAAAGATGCTGTACGTGATGGTTTGAGAGCAGTGAAGAATACCCTTGAAGATGAATCTGTTGTATTAGTAAGACCTTTCTTACGTCAATCAATTACTTTGATACATTAATTGTCCACTTTTTTTCTCTTTTTGAATATGCATGTCCATGCTATTGATTAACTCCATTTTCTTGTCATAATTTCCTTAGTCAAATGAATTTTCAGTTGTTACCTAAATTGCACACATCGTTTGGTTTAGCTTTTGTACAAAAACCAAAACACATAGTCTGGTTTGTGAGGGCATAGCTGTTAGATTCATCAGAAAATAATGAATCAAATTGGACCTAGCAGTTACACTACATAAGAAATTCTGGACCTAGCATAGCAGCTGCATTATGATGTAGATTACTATTGGAGTTTTGATTTAAATAGAAAATATTAATGTAGAATTTGGCAACTTTCAGCATGTTCTTAATTTATTTATTATACCAAAATGAGCCAGAAACTTTTATCTCACGTCATTTCAAATTTCAAGGTATGTGTGCCTCGATTTGACTTGGTGAATGAGTCTAATTAGGAAAAATAAAGTGTATTTTTACATATGTTTAGGTTAAGTTAAATAACTTGATTTGTTCCTAGAGTTGCTTGAATAATTTTTAGCTTCTAGTCGAATCCACTTTTTTCAAGTAGTTAATTGTTGGAAAGAAACCTGTAAAACTGCAAGGAAGCTAGATACGTGAAAAACGAAGATAAACTCATGGATTCTCCAATACAGAACTCTTGATTTTTTATTTTTTTTTGTTATTGTAATTGACTGGTAGAGAATTTTCTTCCCATGACCAGGGTGCTGGTGCATTTGAAGTTGCTGCTAGACAATATCTGATGAACGAAGTTAAGAAAACAGTTGAAGGGGTAAATAAGACTGTCTCTTGTCATCCGTGTTTTTATTTTTGTTTAATTGTTACATAGTTTGATTTTCAGCACTGATTTTTATAACCTTGAAACAGCGTGCACAACTTGGTGTTGAGGCTTTTGCTGATGCACTTCTTGTGGTGCCTAAGACACTTGCTGAAAACTCTGGGCTTGACACTCAAGATGTGATTATTGCCCTTACGGTACTTTCCTTGAAATTTTTCCTCTTATCGTCTTTCCCCTAATGTGATTGTATCGATATTCTAGTATAAAATAGAAGACTTATTATTATTGTACTTGCCGAATGGTGTTTCAGGGGGAGCATGACAAAGGAAATATTGTGGGGCTGAGCCTGAACACAGGTGAACCTATAGACCCTGCAATGGAGGGTATTTTTGACAACTATTCTGTGAAGCGCCAAATCTTAAACTCAGGGTATGGTTGAATCTTGATCTGTTGACACCATCAATTTGTTTTCTGGTTTTGAAACTAGGAACACGGGAATACTAGAACCATGTCATCACTAATGATATGGTGGAGACAGAGGGAGGTGAAAAGAGAGAGAAACTTGAGTTTTCATATTTAGAAATCAGTTTTTCTCTTTTCTTTCCACCTTTTCTCCAAACAAAAATAAATACATTGTTATTTGTATTTTTTGCCTCTATTTCTTTCCCCTGCCAAATTAACATTACCATAAGTGTGGGCTTTTTCTCCCTCTATTTGCATTTCTCCCTTCCAAACATTTCCATAAATGTGGGGTTTAGTTTGGACAAGTTTGGAGCTTTTTTTCCTGTACTTGCTCATGTATGTACGTTGGCTGGGTTTTGATTTTATTTTTTTCTTTGACTAAAACTAGGCCAACTCATACATTAGTGAATTTTAAACTTTGCATTAAAAAATTCACAAATGAATGTGTTAAAAAAATGTATGAACTTAAAATACAAACCATTATTTATTGCAGTCTGAAATAAATTATCTGTCTAAATTGAAATAAGCATATGTTTTGCATGGGCTGAACTCTCTACGGACATCTAAGCTACAGTAAAAATAATTAATGATTGGAAGCCAAAATCTTATCTCTCGCCACTACTGACTTGTCAACACATAAAGCAAGCATGAAGCATTGGTGAAGCTATTAGTAATTGGCCTAACAATTTAAATGGATTCTGTTTAAGTTGTACATACAGGAGTTGATAACCTATCCTTAGCAATGCATGGAAGAAAAAAAATACATGTGGGATGGGTGAGGGTTGTGGGGGGGTGGCATAGGTCAGATTTGTCTGGGTTTTTTTAAGGTCTAAACTCAAATGTTATAAACCTTGCAGGCTGGGTCAAGCTTCAAGACCAAATAGTTTATATCTTGACCCAACCGGCTGCCCATCATTTTGCGATATCAACCATGTTTTCCTGCATCTAGTTTTGTTGTCAATTTCAATGTTATTCAATCTACTACACTCAACAATTCAAAACTTGAACTCCATCAGCATGTCTTTTGTCTGTTCATATACAGGCCAGTCATCGTATCTCAGTTACTGGTGGTGGATGAAGTGATCCGTGCTGGACGTAACATGCGGAAGCCAACATAGATGTATTTACTTGAAGCTTCTCTTTTTGATAGGGTGTGCCATAAACTGATGAACTTTCTCTATTTCGAGGTGCCAGCAATATTGGTTGGGATTGTTGACTCACTTATTTTAATATGTTCTAATGAAATGTTTATGGGTTTTGCTTTTTCCCATTTTATTATTGCTCTCGATGACTTTGTCATGTAAGTGTACCATGGCTGAATTTTGGGATCCTTTTGAATTTTGTAAGCATATTCTATTTTGTAGAAAAATTAGTTGAGAGAATGTTTTACCATGGAAAGTTGCTTGTTTAAAACAGCACCCCTAACTCAACATGGCATCACCTTTATAATTTTGTATGAAACGTCGATGCCATTTAATTAATATATTTAAAAAAGATTTTCAATTTTAAAGATGAATGAACTCTCGGCTGCCGGAAATGCACATAGCTGAATGTAAAAAAATAGTATTCCTACACACCAGTCTTATTGGCTAAGAAATCCTTAACACTACAGGAATTGATAGGAATGAGTGCATATTTCGAATCTACTTTCATTATTGTGATAAACATCTGGGAAGGCCTGTATATCATTATACTACAACTTTGGAGATTGTATTACGAATTTAAAGTACTCTACCAAATGTATGCACTATGTGCCTATATTGTAAGTATCTGAAAAATCCAATTCTACTTTTTATTTAATATATATATATATATATATATATATGCTTTTTTCGCTTTGAAGTAAATATTTACACTGTAACTGATTTTGTTAATGTTGTCTAATGATAGATTAATATATATCAAAAGATTGTTGAGTTCTAGAGTAAGTTATTTTAAGTAATTTATAATTGGTTGACAAAATAAAAATATTTGTGAGGAATTTTATGGAAAATATCTATTAGAAGACGTCGAACACTTAATTTAATTGGATATCGCATTGATGGATTAACCATCCATTTAAGTATTTTTTAAATATTATTCAATTATTGAATAATAGAGACCTCGAGTCTAGGGTTACTAAATTTTTGTTATGTATATAATTTAATTAAAACGAACTGATAGTGTAAGTTATTTTTATAATAAAATTTAATTATAATTGTTCTTATTTACAACAAATTATTGGATTTTCAATAATCACATTTAAATTGTTTATTAAATTAGTTATCAATCTTTTTTAACAACTTATTTCCAAGTTGCTAGTTTAAGTAGTTTGTCGTGTTTTTTTAGTAAAAGTTTTGTATATAAAATAAAGTTTTGCTAGAAATGTGAACCCGACAATTTTAAATTAATACTCGGAGATGAATTATCTGAACTAGGACAATTTTAAATATAGACAAAATGCTTTTCAAACATATTTTATTATTAAGATATATACTAATCTTACCACATAAAAAGAAAATTGACTTCCAAAATAACTAAAAGAAAAATTATGGAATATATATTTCTAAGAAAAATATTTATTATTAGCGAATTTGATAAAAAAAAAGTTAAGTGAATTTAATTTTTATTTAATAAATCTCCTATAGTTTAATTTTTAATAACTAATAATAATGTATTAGAGAAAAAAATGTATTGGTGCTGGAATTCGAACGAAAAAAAAATAGAGTACTCTAGCTTTGTTCGGGTGATTTTACATGATTCCATTCCACCCACGAGTGGCAGTTCAAAGAGGGCAACTCACGTGTGGAGGGTGTTAGGTAGAAGGAAGAAGACCAGCGAAAACGGGGCAGAGTGTCAAATCTAGCTGCTTAGACGATGAGGTCATAATGCAAGGCACACACGTGACACGTCAGTCATTCAAATAAATACACATTTGTCTTCATGGCAGGGCGTGGCTTGGCCGTGCCCATTATTGTTACTCAGCTCTGACACCGAACAACCATTACCAGTAGTTCTCTTCTCTTGCGTAGCGCATTTGGTCTAGATCTCGTCCCATCATGGCACAAGTAGTGCAAAACAAGCAAGTTACATTCAAAGGGTACATAGATGATATTCCTAAAGAAACCGATATGGAGCTCAAGCTTTCAAATCTCGAGCTCAACCCTCCCCCACAAGGATCCGCTGCAATTCTCGTGAAGAACCTTTATCTCTCTTGCGATCCGTACATGCGCGGTCGCATGCGTGATTTCCACGGATCTTATATCCCTCCTTTTGTGCCTGGCCAGGTTACAAACTACTAACTACTTCAATTATGTTATAATAGAATGCGATGGATACAGTAAATAATTGATTCCTGTGTATTTTTATGAAGGCACTTAATGGATTTGGTGTGTCCAAGGTTATACACTCTGATAATCCAAATTACAAGGCTGGTGATTTCATTACCGGGTTCACTGGCTGGGAGGAGTATACCCTCATCCGAAGAACAGAGCAGCTCAGAAAAATTCAGCCTGATGATCACATTCCTCTCTCCTTCCATGTTGGTCTACTTGGTATGTCACTCCCCTCAATTACTATCAACTTTCGGGCACATGCTTCTTTCTTTATTTTCTTTACTACTTTGATTTTATATCTTATAGTTTTACTACTTTATTGTATCCGAATGTCAATCAGGTTTAGTATTGGTATCTCTCTTTTAGAATATGACTTCCTTTTCCAGGTTTTAGACCCAACATCGCCCAGATCCATAACAGAGTGCCACTAGATTCGGATTTTAGGTTGCTGCAAGTGTTATGATATATTAGAGGTGTGGTTGAGTTGGCACCATATTTTTCATTTTTGGAAAACTGTTGAGACAACTAACTGATTCTGTTAGTAGTTAGTTGTTATAAAATGGAACAATTCCAGGGTATAGAAAAAAAAAAAAAAAAAAATCATCTTTCTTCTTGTATCTGCAAAAATTCTGTAACTCTTTTCCTAATTCTTGGAATTAAATCAGAGACCTCTCTTCTTGGACTCTTCTTCTTCATCTAGTGCCACGGTTACTCTCACTATAGTTCTTTCGTAACAAGTGGTATCAGCCTGCACGATTCATTTGGCGACTTCAATGGCGGAATCAACGCGATCAGTTCAATTGATCAAGGAAATGGAGACAAGATTGGAAACTTGTTTAGAGGGACGTTTGGCCGAAGATGCTCGTGTTCTTGAAGAAAAATTGAAAGTACGTTTTGCGGATCAGACACAAGCGTTCGATGCAAATTTGGAGGTTCGTTTGGCTAGTTTCGCAGGGCAAATCCAACGAACGCTGGCCGATTCTTTGCACGCAGAGATTCGAGTAGGATTGCTGAGCCGATCATCAAATGGAATCAATACAACAAACTCATTCCATTCAAATGTTACAGGATCGTCATCTTACAATTGCGGCACAAGGTTAGCTCGGATTGATTTTCCCCGTTTCAATGGTGAAAATGTGAATCAGTGGCTCTACCAATGCACCAATTTCTTTCAAATTGATCCTACACCTAATAATGTAAAAGTCCAATTGGCAATTGTACATTTGGAAGGTCGCACATTACAGTGGCAAACTGCACTATCTAAAACCAAGAATTGTTCTCTATTATCATGGGATGAATATCAGCAGCTAGTTCTGGAAAGGTTTGGAGATATATGTGAGGATCCCATGGTAGATCTTATGAAGCTAAGACAAAAGAAGACAGTAGCTGAGTATCACGAAGAGTTTGAGGCCTTGATAAACCGTTTAGACCTATCAGCGGAATACAGTTTGAGTTGTTTTTTGGGGGGCCTTAAACAAGATGTTCAAATGCTAGTGCGCATGTTTCAACCCAATTCAGTGCAAAGAGCATTTACACTGGCCAGGATGTATGAAGCCGCAAATTCCCCTGTCAATTTAACCCTTTCCAAACAACACTCCGCAGTTGCTAATAGCACTTCAATTCACAAGGCACAGAAAGGGATTTTGGGTGCCAAACCAGATGGGCTTGATAAAACACCGTCAATGATTCAATATCAACAAGATTCTTCCAAGCTTAAGGCCAAGACTACAAAGACGTTAACACCAGCATATATCAGTGAAAGGAGGGCTAAAGGTTTGTGTTATTTTTGTGATGAACCATATAGTTTTGAACATGGCTTGACACACAAGAAACTTTAGATTCATGTGTTAGAAGTCTTGGATAATGAGGATGAGGAACAGAGTGCATCAGTTGGAGAAGGTGCTCGGAATGAATTGGAGGAGCCGCAAATTTCTGTAAATGCGCTAACAGGTATTACTAGTTTTAAAACCATGCGTCTGACTGGTCATGTCAGAAAGCACTCATTACATATATTGATTGATAGTGGTAGTACACACAATTTCTTGGACATTGAGGCAGCAAGAAGATTTGGTTGTACGATAGAAAATATTGAACCACTTACGGTAACAGTAGCTAATGGAAATACGTTGAGTATAACATCCAGGGTAAGGAATTTTGATTGGACCATACATAACACTACCTTCCGCTTAGATATGCTACTAATTCCTTTGGGTTGCTGTGATCTAGTTTTGGGCATTGAATGGTTGGTGACATTGGGTGATATTAAGTGGAATTTAATAAGTTACAGATGGAGTTTACTGTCAATAAAAACAGAGTTGTGTTAAAGGGTTACTGTAAGAAAACAGCAGGTAGGTAAGGCACTGCCTGAGGGTGTCCATTTTTCTATGCTGCAACTTTGTGAGAAGGATGGGGAAGGATTTCTACAATCCTTAACTATTCATGCTGGTCAACAAAACGTGCCTAACTGCATTAGGGAACTACTAGTTGAGTTTACATATGTGTTTGAAGAACCTAATGAATTACCTCCTTTTGGGCCTGGGTTTGATCATAAAATTCTTCTAGTGCAAGGAGCAAATCCTGTTAACAAAAGGCCTTAAAGATATGCTAAGAATCAGAAGGATGAAATTGACAAAATTGTGAAAAAATACCTGAATTCTGGTGTAATTCAGAACCGTTCCAGTCCCTATGCTAGTCCTGTAGTACTAGTGGGAAAGAAGGATGGATCTTGGAGGCTTTGTGCTGATTACAGAGAGTTAAACCGAAACACATTCAAGAACAAACTCCCTATACCTTTGGTGGAAGATTTGATGGATGAGTTGCATGGATCAACTGTTTTTTCTAAGATTGATCTTAGGGCTGGCTATAATCAGGTGAGAACTATGAGTATGTGGTCATGCCCTTTGGATTGACCAATGCCCCAGGTACTTTTTAGGGGCTTATGAACTCAATCTTTGAACAATATCTGAGGAAATTTTTGCTGGTTTTCTTTGATGATATCTTGGTATACAGTCCCAACTTGCAAGATCATGTTAAACACTTAAGGGAAGTATTACGAACTCTAAGAGCTAACCATTTATTTGCCAAGGAATCTAAATGCTTCTTTGCAGTTAGTAAAGTGGAATATCTTGGACACTTCATCTCAGCAGAAGGGGTATCCACAGACCCTTATAAGGTAGCAGCTATGAAAAATTGGCCCCTACCTCAGAACATCAAACAGTTAAGAGGGTTCCTTCCTAGGCTTGGCAGGTTATTACAGACGTTTTGTAAAAGGATTTGGAGCTGTAGCCAGACCCTTAACTAACATGCTGAAAAAGGATGGATTTGAGTGGACTGAGCAAGCAAGGGAGGCATTCTCAAAGTTGAAACATCTGCTGTCTAGTGTACCTGTGCTAGCATTACCAGATTTTTCAAAGGAGTTTGTAATAGAGGTGGATGCTTCAGGTCATAGTATTGGAGCAGTACTAATGCAATCTCATCACCCTATAGCTTATATCAGTAGGGTACTTAACCAACAACAGCAGGCTCTATCTACTTATGAAAAAGAGCTACTTGTTGTGGTATTTGCAGGACAAAAGTGGAGACATTACCTGATCAACAGACATTTCACTGTGAAAACTGACCATTACATCTTGAAGTACCTATTGGACCAGCGGCTTATTACAGTTTTTCAGCAAAAATGGTTAGCGAAGTTGATGGAGTTCAATTTTTCAATTGAGTATAAACAGGCCCATGAAAATATAGCAGTAGATGCTCTCTCCAAAATTGAAAAAGGGGAATGCTGCAATATGAACACTTATCAGTTACAATCTGAATTGGTAGAAAGAATTAAAGATAGTTGGACCTCTGATGCTAATTTACAGAAACTGGTTAGGGAGGTAGAACAGAATACTGCACTTCACAAACATTACACTTGGCATAATCAGGAGCTTAGAAGGAAGGGAAGGCTAGTGGTTGGTAGTAATGTGAAATTAAAACAAGACCTTTTACGGTGGCTACATAATTCAGGTGTGGGAGGTCATTCAGGAATAAATGCAACCCTAGGGGATGTCTACGGATATTAGGAAATATGTGCTTCACTGTTCAGTATGCCAACAAAACAAGTATGAAACCACAGCTAGTCCAGGTCTCTTACAACCACTTCCCATTCCTGATCAAATATGGCAGCACTTGACTATGGATTTTATTGAGGGGTTACCTAACTCCTTTGGAAAGCAAGTTATCTATGTAGTGGTGGACAGAGTTGGTAAGGCTGCACACTTCATAGCTTTATCTCATCCCTATACAGCTGCAGAAGTGGCTCAAGCCTTTCTGGATAATGTGTTCAAATTACATGGTTTCCCAAGCACAATCATAGCGACAGGGACCCGATTTTTGTCAGTAATTTTTGGCAGGAGTTCATGTCCATCCAAGGAGTTCAGATCCAACTTCCTACTAGTTACCACCCTCAGACCGATGGTCAAACTAAGGTGGTCAATAGATCTTTGGAAACCTACCTTAGGTGTATGTGTGCTGATACACCTCAACAATAGAGTAAGTGGCTTTCTTTGGCTGAATGGTGGTATAACTCCACCTATCACACAGCTTCTAAGGCAACTCCCTACGAGATTGTGTATGGACAGGCACCTCCCATTCATCTACCATATCTACCTAATGAGTCCAAGGTGGAATTAGTTGACAGAAGCTTAGCAAAGAGGGAAGAAATGCTTAAACTGATCAAGTTCCACCTGAGAAGATCTAAAGACCGAATGAAGCAGTTAGCAGATAAGAAGAGGTCAGACAAATAGTTTCAAATAGGAGATTTCGTCTATGTAAAGCTCCACCCTTACAGACAAATATCAGTTGCAAGAAGGGCCAACATGAAGTTCAGTCCTAAATACTTTGGTCCCTATAAGGTCTTGGACAAAATAGGGGTTGTAGCCTATAAACTGGATCTGCCACATCAGTCTAAAGTATACAATGTTTTTCATGTCTCTCAACTCAAGAAACATATAGGAGATTCAATCACCGCCAGTAACCTTCCTTATCAAACAGAAGCCATTATGGAAGAGAAGGAACCAGAGTACATCATTGAAAGGAGGACAGTCAAAAGAAAAGGAGCTGCTGCAACTCAAGTCTTGGTAAAGTGGAAACATCAATTACCAGAGGAGGCTACTTGGGAATTCTATTACGATCTTAAGAAGAAATATCCGCACTTTAATCCTTGAGTACAAGGATGTTGTAAAGAGGGGGCATTGTTATGATATATTAGAGGTGTGGCTGAGTTGGCACCATACTTTTCATTTTTGGAAAACTGTTGAGACAACTAACTGATTCTGTTAGTAGTTAGTTGTTATAAAATGGAACAATTCCAGGGTATAGAAAAAAAAAAAAAAAAAAAATCATCTTTCTTCTTGTATCTGCAAAAATTCTATAACTCTTCTCCTAATTCTTGGAATTAAATCAGAGACCTCTCTTCTTGGACTCTTCTTCATCATCTAGTGCCATGGTTACTCTCACTATAGTTCTTTCGTAACAGCAAGTGTCTTTCTTTCTGCTTATGTATTCACTCTATTGTTGAGCATTATAGTCGCTCATTGATAAAATAGGATCGCACCATTTTGAGCGTAGTTATTATTTTCAGATTTAGAAGTTGGAGGGAATCCTCTAATTTTAGAGAGTTCCTTTGTTTACATTTTATACAATTATTTTTTTTATAGCATAATTGTTACGACCATGCATATCCTTTAACCATTCAGGCTGTGTTTTTTCTATTTTCTGACTTATGTACTGAAGTGAAAATGTTTTTCCATTCTTCTAATCTATTTGATAAATAATTAACCATTCATTTTTTTCTTTTAATTTTGTAGGGATGCCAGGATTTACTGCTTATGCAGGATTTTATGAGGTCTGCACCCCAACCAAAGGAGAAAATGTTTTTGTATCTGCAGCATCTGGTGCGGTAGGTCAGCTTGTAGGCCAACTTGCTAAGTTGCATGGTTGCTATGTAGTTGGCAGTGCTGGATCAAAGGAAAAGGTCAGTTCATTAATGATTTATTGTATAATAATAATAATAATAATAATAATAATTTCCAAAAGTAAAACTGAATGCTTGAATTAGTTATTCTTTCATGTATACAATAGACGAAGTATTGACATTTAGACACACATGGATGCACAGACACTTAAACCTAATACTTCGTTCATTTCTCATTAAATTTCTTGTATTAGGTTGACCTTCTAAAAAATAAGCTTGGATTCGATGAATCTTTTAACTACAAGGAAGAATTAGACTTGAATGCGGCTCTACACAGGTTTGTAACAATCTCAGGAACATTAGTTTGACTTGTTAGCTTAGTCTATGGAAATTTTTTTTTTTTTTTTTTTTTTAGTTATCCTTCGTGACTTCGACATTAAAAACTCACAGGTATTTTCCACAAGGCATTGACATCTACTTTGACAATGTGGGTGGGGACATGCTTGATGCTGCACTTCTTAACATGAGGATTCATGGTAGAATTGCAGTTTGTGGGATGGTATCTCAGCAAAGCCTTTCCAAACCCAAAGGAATATACAATTTATTCAACCTCATTTCAAAACGCATCAGAATGCAGGGTTTTTTGCAAAGTGATTACTTGCATCTATACCCGCGCTTTTTGGAAGATGTTTCAAATTACTACAAGCAGGGAAAGATTGTGTATATTGAAGACATGAATGAAGGGTTAGAAAGTGCTCCAGCTGCTTTCGTTGGACTTTTCCATGGGAAGAACGTTGGTAAACAAGTCATTCGCGTTGCCCATGAATGATTTTTTCAGTATTGTATTAGGCACTGCTAGTTGAAGATTGATGCGTTTTAAACATATTTGGTTGAGTTTTTTGGATGTACTTGAACTGCGGCTTTGCCTTACGTTCTCACCTTCTGCCTTTAGCAGAAAATGTAAACTTTTCAATAAGCCTAAATAAATTATCTAGAAGATAAAGTAGCTGCATTTGGCATTTAGCTCTTATAAAATGAGAAGATGTGTAAAACAAGAGAATCACAATAGATACATTCATGCTCTCTCACTTATTCTCCTCGCCTAGGAGCCAAAGCTAAAATTGCATCTGTTTTGGTTATATTTTAGAACTACAATGAAGATAACTGAAACTGTAAAAGAAATAGATGATAGGCATACATCTACCAAATTCAAGTCATGTTCTCTATTTGAGTTTCATGATCAGTTGAAATTAGAAAACTTCACCGTAACAGATGATCGTAATAAAGAAAGGGTAAATGTGGTGGCAGCAACGATAATTTGCTGGCAATTTTGGATGAACCCAACCCAACTGTTCAGCAGGTTCAGAGTATCTGTCAATTACCTTCACCTCATTTTCTTTTGAACCATATAACCTGATGTAGGTTCACTTTATGGTGTTGAATTACTTAAGAAAATCTAGGAAAAATTCTTACTAGACATTAAGATAGCAAGCTATCTAGATGTGAAGGTGCATTTCCAACGGCTCAAAGAAAAATGAATGGAATTAATATTGATTAGCAAAACAACACATAAACAAGGAGTAAAAATAGAAAAAAAGAACAACAAAATGTAAGGTATAGAAGATGGTGATGGTGAAGAAACACGTCATTCTTTGGACAAGGGTCATAGTAGGCACACCAAGTCAAGAGATAAGTGGTGAAACTGCCACTTGCTTAGGAGCAAGATAAGGTAATGGAGTTTTCACCCTAGGGAGAAGATGCTCACGAAAATATGGTTGGACAAATGAGTATTTTGATTTCAAATGTTCAACCCCTACAAAGGAGAAGAAGCACCCCTTAAATAGATAGTCTTGGGGGCTTCTTAGCAAATAACAAAAGTTCTAAAAGGGTACATTTGCAAATCCTAAAAAGTATCTTCTACAAACCTAACATGAAAGTAAGGAAAACACAAATGGAATGTTAGACTTCCTATGGTGATTCTTGGCTAAGACTAAGGAGGAGACCACATTTGTCTCATTCACCACCATAAAGCACCTTTCTCTTTATGCTTTATGTTTTCCACCTCATGCACATGTGGTCCAATCCTAACTTGTCATGTGGAGAGTACTAATCATCCTCTTAATCCATGCTTAACCTACAAGACACACAAATGAAACTAGATTAGCAATGTTGACTTAGGTCAAGTCAACTCTAGTAAAAAAGTCAACCCAAGTCAAGGTCAACAAGTCAACTAAAATTAACTCTACTCAATTCAACTTAGGGAATTCAAATTAAGCTAATAAAAAATAAAGATAGAGTATAACTAGAAAACACCCCTCTTGTCATGTCTTCATCATCCTCCCCTTTTTGGAGAGAATTCGACCACGAATTCTTATACCCTACATCAAAAGGAGAAAGATCACAAACATTAAATGAGTTACTTATGTTATATGTGGATGGTAAATCTAACTCATATGCATTGTTGTTGATCTTCCTAATGATTTGGAAGGGATCATCTCCTCTTGGGGTAAGTTTAGACTTTCTTTGAGTAGGGAACCTTTCCTTCCTCAAATGAAGCCAAACTCAATCCTCTTCTTTGAAGATAACTTCCTTCCTTCCCTTGTTAGCACTCTCTTGATGCTTGCTCACCTTTTTCTTAATTTTCCTTTTGACTTACTCATGTAACTCTCTAATCATGTTAGCCTTAGTGGCTCCATCTTGGCAAGTCCATGCCTCATGGGTGGGGAGGGGAAGAAGATCCATGGGAGTGAGAGGATTGAATTCATACACAACCTTAAAGGGGGAGTGGGAGGTAGTAGAATGCACAACCTTATTGTATGCAAACTCTATGTGAGGGAGAAGTTCCTTCCACTCTCTAGTATTTTGGACTATCATACACCTCAACATTTGACCCAAGGTTTTATTAACCACCTCGGTTTGACCATCACTTTGGGGGTGACAAGTTATTGAAAATAGGAGCTTTGTTCCAAGCTTCCCCCAGAGTGTCCTCACCCTAGGGAGATAAGTGGTGAAACCGTCACTTGCTTAGGAGCAAGATAAGGTAATGGAGTTTTCACTCTAGGGAGAAGATACTCACGAAAATATGGTTGGACAAAGAAGTATTTTGATTTCAAATGTTCAACCCCTACTGATGACACTCAAAATAGAAAAGAAACGATTTAGGGTTAGATTTTGAAAGGTGATTTGATTGAAAATAGAAAATACAAAAAAATAAAGGACAACGTAGGCGCCACAAATAAGAATATTTGATAAGCCAAGAAGGATTGCTACAAGAATTGGAGAATTCTTGATAAGATTAAAAGATGCAAGGAAGAATCCTAGAAGAACAACAACTCACAAATTGATTTTGAATAATACGTACCTTCATTCTGAATTTCCAAAATATTTAATACAACTTAAGTTTATGAGTTTGTCTCATTTGCGAGAAAATAAAGATAAATCAAAATCCTAATATCCTAAACAAAGTTAAGAAATAAAACTAACACAACTTCAAAACCTAAGAAATAAAATAATAATAATAATAATAATAATTAAATCTTCTAATTGGATCTCCTAGCTCTCCAAGCATTCTATGCATGTGATAGGTCTAGACTCCTCCATGTTTGGAGCCTTTAATAGTTGGGCTTTAAGCAAATTGGTCACTTTGTGTTCCAATGCCTCTTGTGTTTTTTTGAGTTTGTCTCTTGTCATAGGTCCACCTAAGTCTTGGATTGGATCTTGGTCTTGATCCTTCTCGTCATGGGTTTATGTTTTTATGTCCACATCACCTACAAAGGAGAAGAAGCACCCCTTAAATAGATAGTCTTGAGGACTTATTAGCAAATAACAAAAGTTCTAAAAGGGTACATTTGCAAATCCTAAAAAGTATTTTCTATAAACCTAATATGAAAACAAGAAAAAGACAAATGAAATGTTGGACTTTCTATGGTGATTAATGGTATCTAGAGGGGGGTGAATAGATGCAAAAATTAAAATAGATGCCAAATTTAAAATTTATTTTAAGATGTCCAATATTTATTAATTCAATTTTAATTATCAAATTGAACAAAAATAAAGCGGAAGCGATAATATAATCAGAGAGTTAAAAAAGGAGGGATGTAAGCACTGAGAGATAGGGAGGAAAAGAGCATACAGTAATTTATACTGGTTCGAGTATAGCCAACCCTACATCTAATTCTCAGTCAACTCTAATCATAAGAGTGACTCCCAATTCACTATCTTTAAAATTCAGTTTACAAATTACAATCAACTCAGCAGAGGAACCAGTAAAAAGTAAACTAATTAAAAAGACAACCACCTCCTTAGAAACCCACTAAGAATGAACACCTCCCTAGAATCTCACTAGGGATAAACACCTCCTCTGAATAAATCAAAGGATGAAAAACACATCATTTGTAACCAACACACAAAGGATAAACACCTCCCTAGAATCACACTAGAAATGAACACCTCCCCAAACAAATCAAATGGTGAAAACACCTCCTTAAAAAAATCAAAGGGATGAACAGTTTCCACACAGGAAACCCTAAAAAAACACAACAGAATGACAGTGATTACTTAAACCCTAAACAGAGAATTTAACAATCAATCACTTAAGTCCACAAAGGATGAAGGTAATAAAATAAGAACAGTCACACCTGGGTAATGGAGACAACAAATTATAGAAGTATGTAGAATGTCAACCCCCAAGAATAAATGTGATTAACAATAAAAGCACAGTAGACAATAGAGAACAGGATTTTGGTAAAATATCTCTGTAGCAATGCTCAAAATTCTTTTCTCAAAACTGATTAAATGTAAATTGTATTTTCGAATTCTGTAATTGTGTGTTTTTTATTTTCCATCAAAACTTAATTAAATAGAAAAATAGCATCAGAAAATGGTCATTGGACATTAATATTTTCGTTGATAAAAATCATGATATATTCAAAAATATTTATTCTTCAAAACAAATATATTTTTGGATTTCGAACTGCCATAATCGATTATCTCCTCAGTATAATCGATTATGTCAGGGTAAAAATCAATTTCTCAATTTTGATGCATCATAATCAATTATGACAGTGAAAAATGTCATGTTACGAAATTTTATCACACTTGTGCTTTAGAGGCTTATGCATAATATCAATTCATTAACTTGTACCTCCATATCTAGTATTCTAAGACTCTATCTAGTCTTCAGGAATCATCTTGGGCTTGCTTGAATGTTGAATAAAATCTTTATCAAAATCATATCTTGGGTTTGCTCGAGTCTTGAATGTTGTTAACTAGAATCATCATCTTTTGGGAATATAGGAACATGTTTCACATTACCATCAATTTCTCCCTCATTGTTTTTAATTTTTGGCTAACACTAAGGAGGAAACTACATTTGTCTCATTCACCACCATAAAACACCTTTCTCTTTATGTTTTTGCTTTATGTTTTATATTTTCCATCTCATGCACATATGGTCTAATCCTAATTTATCATGTGGAGAGCCCTAATCATCCTCTTAATCCGTGTTTAACCTACAAGATACACAAATAAAATTAGATTAGCAATGTTAACTTGGGTCAAGTCAACTCTAGTAAAAAAGTTAACTCAAGTCAAAATTAACAATTCAACTAAAATTAACTTTACCCGAGAATTCAAATTAAGCTAATAGAAAATAAAAATAGGATAAAACCATAAGATTCTCCATGGCTTCACCGTAATTTCTTACGTGGAGTCATTCCCCCTACACTAACAATATTGGACTCCACCTTGGTTCGTCTCCTTTCCCGTGGTCCTTGCCTTTCATAACCCAAGTCAAAACCCCCCATGAATCTCCATTTCAGATTTATAACCCCATGGAATAGCATAGAACTTAGCGACGAGCATAACCCCATTCAACGTTTTCAAATTAGATGTGATCTTTGTGTAATTGTGCCCTTTACTGTGGAAAAGTAGCCCTGAAGCTATAAGAAAAATGACAAGTATGGAAGAGAAAATGTAACTATTACTTTTCAACATGGCGTTAAGAAATAAGTGTAAGTTATTTATGTTTCTGTTGAATGCTTGTGTACCGAGTAAAGTGTATCAAGACCTATTATGCATAGCCGAAGCCACAGAGGCCCATATGATGAAGGCCGAATGCACTTCTGAGGTCAACTAGTCCATTGTACACTATTGCCTTATGCCCTCAACCCATATAATTCTCAGACTGAATTATACTAGAGGCTTTAAAATTTTAGCTATAAAGTGAATTTACGTTGTAGATGAATTACCTCATAGGTATGTGCAAATGTCTTCACTTTTAACTAACCCGCACCACACCTAAGCCCTATAATATAAACATAGCGTACAAAGGAGAGGAACCCCACCTACACTTCTATTTTTAATTTATTATCGCTCTATTTTATTGTTTTTAAGCACTTTTACATTCATCTCTGCTCTAGTCAGCTTCATCTACATCATCTCCTATCAAAAGTAAATCTAAGGAGCCTTAGACCATTGAAATCTCAACCACTCAATTAAATCACTCATAAACATGACACTTGAACAATTAACATAACAGAAATAAAACATTTCTGTATAATGTAATTCACAAAAAAGGCTGAAATAAACCCAATAATTTGTAAACCAATAATCCTCAGTGATCTTGATGAAAATAGCGTGACCTTGAAATAATTAATTATGTTTGACAAAAATTAAAATATTATGTGTGAGGATGAAGTATATTTTTATTAATAATCTGTTTTTTCCTAGCCAAATAACATAATGATTTTACTTTCATTTAATCTATCTTCTATTTTTTTTCTTAAATCAAACATTTAATATTTTCATTTTATTTCTTATTTTCATCATATCTATTTCCATAGCATAGATAATAATAAAAAATTGCTTATCAATTTAATTGAAGTTGAAAAAAAAAACTAACATGTAGTTTTTGCTTTAGGTGAAAAGATGGAAATAAGACCGAGTGTTTTGATGAAAGAAAAAAAATAATTTAAAAATTTATGAAACATAATTTATTATTTTCAATTATTTTTATTAATTTTTTTAATAACTATCTTTAATTTTCATTTTATTTCTCAAATATATCTATTAGATTAGTCCACCTACTACATAATCAATCATTAAAATAATTGCAGATAGTGAGTAAAAGTATAAAGTGTTTGCTGTGAAATTAGTGTTGTTGTTCTTCTTCATTCACTTGTACAAAGCTATTACTCAAAAAACAACTGGAAAAATCTATTGAGCGCGAAACAGATTCTCTTTCTTACACAAATTGTCTCACCTATTTTAGAATCACTCGAGTTATTTTACTCGACAACAACTCCTAAAAAGACATTGATTAAATTAGTATTTTTTGACATAAATCAGAATCCAAACACAGTGCTAATAATAAGAAATAATTGGCAACTTGTGTAACAAGATGCATCGGTTTTGTGAACAGTAACTCGCCTTTATTGGGGTCCAGTGAGATCGCACGAAAGGCAGAAAAGAAAATTTGACATGAAAAACAAAGCAAAGCATGATTACCGTGAAGTGCGAGGTGAGGAAGGGCCCACCAGAGTACAAAATATTTAATTATATAATAAATTATTTTAATTATAAAAAATAAAATATAAATTGGACAAGATTTTACCATTAAAATAAAATTTATATGAAGGTCTTATTATGATAAAACCTATTTAAAATAAATAATTTATAAAAAACCCTTGTCCAAGAAGACAGAGGAGAGCACCCAACTATGCTGCTCTACGCATTCACATTCCGCAACACCAGTCAACGATTCCCACTTCTCACGGAATCTTCGCCATCCACCACGTGTCATCTGCTCATTGGACATATCTTCTCCTATATTTACGCCTTCATTTCTCAACTTTCTTTACCTATTCATTTTCAGCCTCACTCTCTCTCCTTCAGGTTCGTTCTCCCCACTCTCTCTTACATCATCAATGCACTTTCATCTCTTTTTAGGGTTTCCATTCCGCTACTCTTTTCTCTATTTTGTTTCTCCTAGGTTTCATTCATCCAGATCTGCATCTTCTATTTCTAGGTTTTCACTCTTGTTTCAGATTTCGATATCGCCTCCTAGATTTATTTGTCTTGCATCGCGTCTCGTTAATTTCAATTTTGCCCAATTTTCTCTTCCTGCGAGGATAAAATGAACTGGAGTATCGGATCGTTATGCATGTGTTGTGTTATAGTGAAACTGGTTTTGGTTAAAATTGATTTTCAAAGGATGTTACCTAAGCTTGGTGTTTTTATTCGAAAATCAAATTAATAATAAATTTCAGTAATTTTGTTTATTTAGTGGGGAAACTACTCTAAATCGTTAGTACTTAAATCAAATTTAGATATAGAACTAGTTCTGATTAACCGATTTGATCGTATATTGTGAAATTTGCATTGCAGGATTAAGCGGTGAGATTCGCGACTCTGAGAAATGGCAGATTCTTCTCGGGAGGAGAACGTTTACATGGCGAAGTTGGCCGAGCAGGCTGAGCGGTACGAGGAGATGGTTGAGTTCATGGAGAAGGTAGCGAAGACTGTGGAGGTTGAGGAGTTGACTGTGGAGGAGAGGAATCTTCTCTCTGTGGCTTACAAGAACGTGATTGGGGCGAGGAGGGCTTCGTGGAGGATCATATCCTCCATTGAGCAGAAGGAGGAGAGCCGAGGCAATGAGGACCATGTGGCTATTATAAAGGAGTACAGGGGAAAGATTGAGACCGAACTCAGCAAGATCTGTGATGGGATTTTGAGCCTCCTTGAGTCTAACCTCATCCCTTCTGCTGCTTCTCCCGAGAGTAAAGTCTTTTACCTTAAAATGAAGGGTGATTACCACAGGTACCTTGCTGAGTTTAAGACTGGGGCAGAGAGGAAAGAAGCTGCAGAGAGTACTTTGCTTGCCTACAAATCTGCTCAGGTATACATACATATATATTGTTGTTTATCATGATTTTATTGAATTGTAGTTGTTACTACTTACTAGTTACTTATTTGCTGAACTGAAAATTTGTGTCCATTTGATGCAGGATATTGCTATCGCTGACCTGGCCCCCACCCACCCGATTAGGCTTGGACTTGCTCTCAACTTTTCTGTTTTCTATTATGAAATCCTTAACTCACCAGATCGTGCTTGTAATCTTGCCAAGCAGGTATATCTAAGGTCTTTTATGTTTTTTTTTTCAATCCCTTGCTGTGCTAGTATGTCTCAATTGTTCATCGATGATGAAATTGTAGAGTGTGGGCCTCAGTCTTTGATGATTGTTTGTGATTTAGTTTGATCTTTTTTATCACCTGGTGCTCAAGTTCCTCTGTATCTTCCTTCACTGGAAATCTCTTTTGTCCACTCACTTTATTTTGCCTTGAAAAGTCAGTTTTTGAACAGAACCAGAAAAAAATGCTTATTACGAAAGTCGGAGCAGATGTAATTCATAGACGATATTATATCAAATGCACTCATGTAGTTTTTGTGGAAGATTGTAAAATTTAGCTTTTGTTAAGAGTCTGAACTTTCCAATGTGATATTGATTTCAATACTGTTTACTCCCTAGTAAATACTGATTTCATAATATGACGTGTATAGGTACTGTGATGTATTTTTTGCCTCCATGCATTGCATTCCACTATTCTGCTTTCTCTTTGGCTTTTTTGTGATAAATCCTTAACAATGGCAGGCATTTGATGAGGCAATTTCCGAGCTTGACACATTGGGTGAAGAGTCATACAAAGATAGTACATTGATCATGCAACTCCTCCGTGACAATCTGACTTTGTGGACATCAGACATCACGGTATGTCTTTCTCTCGTATTATGTAGTACTAAATATTTCCTGTTTTGCTTTTAACTGTAGACTTTAAGGTGGAATTTTTTATTGGCACTTTGTGTAAACCTTTTTATTTTGTTGTCTAGTCTTGATGTTTGGACAAAATTAAATTGTAAAGGAACAAGCCAATGTTTATAGTTCTTTAATAAGCTGAATACCGACAACTTAAACCTTTAATTTGTAAGAACCTAGCATAGGAAGGTTGAAAACAAATTTAAACTTTTTGGTTTTACATTATTGTAGTTGTCCTAGTTCAAGTACTCAGTGCCCGTGCCGTTAAAGCATATTTTTTTCTTGTTCTTGTTGATGTCCCGTTGTAGTGTAAGAGTTAGGCTTGAATGGACTAGTTAAACTTATCCTCATACTTACAAATAATGACACAAACAGTTAGCACATATTCTTGCATTGACTATGCTTTCTGTTGCCGTTGGCAGCTTTTAGATATATAGAGTATTTTTGAGTTGCCTGTTTTCTCTCATCGATTTCAGATTATATTCGTTTTTTGAGTTGTTCACTTGAATTGCCTTTAATATTCAGGACGATGCTGGGGATGAGATCAAGGAGACAACCAAGCAACAACCAAGTGAATAGGCGATGGCTGTAGTGATGTGGTAGTTGGTGGGATATGTATTACCCTAAATTAATATAGATCCAATGTGGCTTGCCATAGTAGGATTGTATTAATGGATTTCATAATTTCAAGGGCGGGTTGCGCTTGGGATTTACAATGTTTCACTGGATCTGTCTTGTGTTTTATTGATTAGATGAATGTGGCTTGGTGGTTTAGTGATTTATAAATTTTTTATTGTTGCTAGTATCTGAATGTTGTGAGATTCATTTTACATTAATGCCTGTTTGTTTATGCTCCTGAATCACTTGCAGAGCAAAGCCAATTTCTTTCCGTTATTATCAAACAAATTCAATTACCTTGGGTTGAATTTGTTCCATTTAGTTAATGTTGTATTTTATCACATGTCTTTTTAAAAAAATATATTGAATCAAATTGGTATTTTAGTTAATGCTCTTTTTTTTTTATTAATATTAAAGCAAACACTACGATAACATATTTTCCAAACAATGAGGGAGAATTAGTGTAATTTACAAGAGAGGTATGTATTATGTTTTTCAAACAATACAAAGAGTAAGTGTTAAAAAAAGATGACAACAAATAATTGAACAAATTTAAACAGTAAAATTTAAATTATTTTTAATAAGTTAGTTTTTTTAAGTTTTTAATAATTAAATTTTTTAAAGATCGTGCTGAATATTATGCTAATACACATCTTTACAGATGGTGCTTTCACTTTGCGTTAGTCTGCATCAAATTCGACGAAAAGAAAGCAAATGTTTTTATTTTATTTTCTAAAATATTTCATGGTCATTTTTTGAAGATAGGGTTATAAATGTGAAAATATGGAAATAATTTTGTTATTAATTTGAATTAGAATATTGCATTTAATTAATTTTTTTCATCAATGTTGGAATCATCATCCCTTCTCAATTTATGGAGGAAAATAAATAAATAAGATAATAAAGAAAATTACTGCCATTCTTTTACGAAGTCGTTATCTTTCTCACGTGAGTGAAATTATATCTCGGTTATTGTAAGAAGGTTATTTGTAAGAAGGAATCAAATAACTAATGTAACTTTCAAAAGCAATAGTCCTCCATGTTTCCATAAAAAAAGTAAAAAATTGCTCCATTAATAATAACCTACCTTGCCCATGAGTATAAACAAGGATACATAATGTACTTTAACAACAATCAAGTCCGAACTTAAGATTTATACAAACTATCCAAATTACTGATCATTACACCAGTTGTAATAAACTTCTATGTCACCGAAAGAATTTGGTTGAACACCTACCGCTGATCTTTCGTTTATAATAATAGTCACACGGTGCCGAAGATGAAGTAGAATATTGAGAATTTGATTATTTCATAATTTTATTTCACAATTGACTGACATTATTTGACCCAATAAGCATTGTTTGACTGTTTCTTATTATCTCTCCACTCCCCACTCACAAACACAAGTTGCAGTGATAGTCTTCCTTCCCCAAATACGTTACGAAATAGGCCCAACCCAGCCCAGGAGCAGGCCCACTCTATACAAAAGCGCGTAACCGTTACCCTATTTTATTCTATGCTACTCTCCAGTGAACACTTTGGTAACTACGAAATGGTATGCTTCAGCGTTTAGTGAGGGTGAGAGCGATAGCAGTGGCAATATCTTCTTCTTCCCCCAAAATATCTTCCCCATATTCAATTCCACCCACTTTCACACGCACTCTCACATTCACACTCTCTCGCTTATCTTCTACCATGGCCTCCACCGACGACTCCCTCCGCAAATCCCTCGCTGACAAGCACGCCGCCGTCGAAGCGCAGGGAAACACCGTCCGCGCGCTGAAGGCCGCTGGTGCACCGAAACCAGAAATCGACGCCGCCATCGAAGCCCTAAATGCTCTCAAGCTGGAGAAAGCCTCCATCGAACGCTCCCTCCTCGGCGGTTCCGAGACCCGAGAGGCTTTCCGGCAGGCGGTGGTGAACACCCTGGAGCGGCGCCTCTTCTACATCCCGTCTTTCAAGATCTACCGCGGCGTCGCCGGCCTCTTCGATTACGGCCCTCCTGGCTGCGCTGTGAAATCCAACGTCCTCTCTTTCTGGCGCCAGCACTTCGTTCTCGAAGAGAACATGCTCGAGGTGGATTGCCCCTGCGTCACTCCCGAAATCGTTCTCAAAGCCTCGGGACACGTTGACAAGTTCACCGATCTCATGATGAAAGACGAGAAGACCGGCACGTGCTACCGCGCTGATCACTTGCTCAAGGATTTCTGCAACGAGAAGCTTCAGCGTGACCCGACCTTGTCCTCTTACAAGATTGCGGAGCTGAAGCACGTGCTTGCCACGTTGGATGATCTCTCTGCGGAGGAGCTTGGCGCCAAGATTAGGGACTATGGGATTGTTGCTCCGGAGACTAAGAACGCGCTCTCTGACCCTTATCCTTTCAATTTGATGTTTCAGACATCCATTGGCCCCTCTGGATTGAGCCCTGGGTTCATGAGACCTGAGACTGCGCAGGGCATCTTTGTGAACTTTAAAGATTTGTACTATTACAATGGGAACAAGCTACCTTTTGCTGCTGCGCAAATTGGACAGGCGTTTAGGAATGAGGTGAGAGTGGTTTGAAGTTGGTGTTGTGTTGTTGAACTTGGTTGGTGTTGAATTAGGAGTTTAATTTCCATACATTCTAAATTAAGAATTAAGGAATTTTTGGATAAGGTTTTCCATGCAATTATATAAGAGGCGAAAATAAGAAAGTGAAGTGAAATAAGGTTCTCCAGAAACCAGTTTTAGTTTATGGGAACTCTTTACTCTTATAGAATGTGGAATGAATTGGGGTTGATATGGTTTTTGCGTGTGTAGATATCTCCACGGCAAGGGCTTCTCAGAGTGCGGGAATTCACATTGGCAGAGATTGAGCATTTTGTTGACCCTCAAGATAAGTCTCATCCCAAGTACGCTGAGGTTGCTGACTTGGAGTTCTTGATGTTTCCCAGGGAGCAGCAAATGTCGGGACAGTCTGCCAAGAGGATTCTTCTTCGTGATGCTGTTTCCAAGGTTGGCTTGGTTTCATGGTTGAAGTTATCATGGTGGTTTTTGAATTTCTTTTCTTAATCTGTCTTTTTTCATGGCGTGTTCTCATCAGGGAATTGTCAATAATGAGACTCTTGGCTATTTCATTGGGAGAGTATATCTTTTCTTGACGCGTCTTGGTATAGACAGTGGGCGATTGAGATTTAGGCAACATCTTGCAAATGAGATGGCCCACTATGCTGCTGACTGTTGGGATGCTGAGATTGAGTGCTCCTATGGTTGGATTGAGTGTGTTGGAATTGCCGATAGATCTGCATATGATTTGCGTGCTCACTCGGTAACCACTTTGTTTAACTCTATACAATGGCTTCTTTGTCGCAACTGATAAATTGTTCGTTTGGGTTTTATTGTAGTTTGCAATGTTTTCTTTGCATCATTATTCAGGAAACTTCATCTAAATACTATTTGTTGCCATAATTCAGTTTATGAGGGTGTTCATATAGTATATTCAATAGCCTGATAATTTACCTCCTCTAAGAAAGTACTTCCTCAACCTACCTTCCTCCTTGACATTTTGGTTTTAAGTTATACAAAAATATTATTTGATTAGACCAAAGATTAATACTTTCACTTAAAATTAAACTACATTGACATTGAGGAATGGCTACACATTGATGGGGTAAAATGTGTTAATATTAAAACAAAAAATAATTCTGGCCTTATAATATTTTAATTATGCATTCTCATAATGCCCATATTTGATATCGCAGGATAAAAGTGGTGTTCCGCTAGTTGCTCATGAAAAATTTTCAGAACCTAAGGAAGTGGAGGTACTACATAATGCCGACGTTGTTGTTTTGTTTATGGATATATATGACTGGTCCATTCAACTTAATCCACAACCCTAAAAGAATGTTTGTACATCATTGAACTTTTTGTTTTGCACATTGTTTCAGAAATTGGTTATAACTCCAGTAAAGAAAGAGCTGGGTCTGGCATTCAAGGGGAACCAGAGGATGGTGGTTGAAGCACTTGAGGTAAATGATGCTGTTCTTATTTGTTTCCCTGTTTAGTAGTACCATGAGTCTTTTTCAAGACCTGCATGCATTAATTGACACTGAATCTTCTCTGCAGGCAATGCCTGAGAAAGAAGCTCTGGATATGAAGGCTGCTCTGGAGTCAAAAGGGGAGGTGGAGTTTCAAGTGTGTACACTTGAAAAAAATGTGACTATTAAGAAAACTATGGTCACCATTCAAAAGGAGATAAAGAAAGAGCACCAGCGAGTTTTTACACCGTCTGTGATTGAACCATCATTTGGAATTGGACGGATAATTTATTGCCTCTTTGAGCACACATTCTACACAAGGCCAAGCAAAGCCGGGGATGAACAGTTAAATGTATTTAGCTTCCCTTCACTTGTAGCTCCTATTAAGTGTACAGTTTTCCCGCTGGTTCAGAATCAGAAGTATGAGGAGGTTGCTAAACTCATTTCCAAGTCATTGACCGCTGCTGGAATTTCACATAAGATTGACACTACAGGTATGCGGAGTTCTCTTTAATATGTAAAATATACTGTGGATAATGTTAAAATATTGTAGTTTTACAGTTTACACTGAATGGTTACATACATGTAAAATGAAGAAGTCAAGTAAGATGAAAGTGGATAGTTTTTTAAAATTTGGAGCCCTGGAAGATTAGAGATCCTTCATTCTGGGAAAGGGAAAATAAAACAGAGAGAACACTATTTATTGGATTGAAGCTGCTCAAGTTTTGTGTGTCTTTTAAGGTAACCCCCCTTAAATGGACAATATACTCGCACAAAATAGAAGCGAATTCCTAAGCTTTACTAATCTGTTTTTGAGCCAAACAATGCTGCATGTGAATTAAGTTCTCCAGTACAGTAATAGTCTAAGCTTTTTATGTCCATAACAACACTAAAGCTACTCAGCAAAATTGATCAAGGGGACACCCAGGGTCCTTCGAAAAGTTGCCAACTCAGAGTTACTCAATTTAAAAAAAAAAAAAAATTAGGAATGCAACATTTAGGGTGAGGTACGGAGGATCTTGTTCTTAAAGACTGTACTGTTTTTCTTTACATGTCAGTTGTTTGCATTTCACGTCAACCTTTTGTTTTTAAGACTGTTTTGATTATACTTCTCGTAAAAATGAATAATTTGAGTCCTCATTCATTAGAGAATGCCACAGTTAGGGGTGTCAAACTAAAGTTAATCCGATATATTGCTAAGACTAGGTCAAAAGGTCTAAATTGAATAAAATCTATTTTGTTCCTGTCCATTTTTAGATCATGACCTATGTAGAACTTAAGGTCATGGTAGCCCTTATAGTTCCAAACCTACATGACTCTGGCCCATTTAGGTCCAGTTCATTATAGTTTTGTCCATTTTATAAAATAGTCAATTATTTTTTAATAAAAATAAAAATGATATTATTTTATTAAAAAAATATATGTATTATAAATTAATTTGATAGGATTTATTATTCTGGCCATAAACATCTGAGTAAGTTTTTAACAATTATTTATTCTAAGATTAATTACTATTTTAGATCAAATAATTATTAAAAAATGAATTATGATAATAAAAAGTAAGTTTTTAACCTTTAATTACTATTTTAGATCAATAAATTATTAAAAATGAATTATGATAATAAAAAATAAGTTTTTAACTTTTATTTTATTATTGAATAGATTTGATATCTTATAATATATATGTTAATATAATTTAATTTTTTTAAAATATTTTTATTTTTTATTTAAATATTTTTCATTAATTATTTAGGTATAGATATGTTAATTTTTTTTTTTTAATTTCAATTAGACTAAAATCGGGTCGCTACCTGATAAGGTTAGTTTAGGTTAAAAATATGACCTTTTTAAAATATATGTTGGATTGGGTCATCAATTTTATTTTTTATTTTTTTTACTTGGAACATAGGATTAAGTTGAACCAACAATTACCAAATCTCACTTCACACCGTTGAATATGGATCTCGATTGTGTCATTGTCAACGTGATCTATACGGGCTGTGGGTGTACTCGCTGCCATTTATAAAACTTTGAAACTGAATCCCTTGGCAAGACCAATATTTTTTTATAATCACAGTGGGTATAGCTGAGGGGCAGATTTGGTTTTGCATACTCGCCTGAGTTGTTTCGTTTTCCCCTTTTGAAGAAGCATTTGCTTCAAGCTAGGTGCAACTTTGGTCTGTTAGTACTTCAATTCTAGTGTTTTTTTTTCTTTGTAAAACTGATTAAAGATTTAACTGTCTTAAGCTATTTAATGTATCTTGCACTCGTTATTTTGTTTTAGGGATGAATTTATCCCAATTTTGTTGTGGTAATACCCAAATACGATTATTATTATTATTATTATTATTATTATTATTATTATTATTATTATTATTGTTTATCAACTTGTTAATATGTTTTAAAAATGTTAAATAGGTACATCAATTGGAAAACGATATGCAAGAACAGATGAACTTGGGGTGCCATTTGCTATCACTGTAGATTCAACATCATCAGTGACGATTCGCGAGAGGGACAGCAAGGATCAAGTGCGTGTTGATGTGGAAAAAGCTGCCACTGTTGTTAAGGAGGTAACTGAAGGCCATAGGACATGGGAAGATGTGTGGTTAAATTTTCCTCATCATTCTTCTACATCTGCAGATGATTGAATTTTAATAGTCACCAGCATCTAGGTTGACTTATCATAGTTTTCTGTTACCAAATTTTGTGTTTGTTTTTGAGCAATGAATCAAACTACAGGATATTACTGATTGTCAACAAATAGATACACTTCTTTTTTTGATGTAGTTTCTGCAACATTTGCAGTTGTTGTAGTCATAGATGAATGTTACTTTTACATATTACTGGTTTTCCAATTGCTTCTCAAAGTTTTTCATTGGGATGGAAGTTATTATCTATCCTACTTGATTTGATATGTGAGGGAAATCCGAATATTACTTCATAATGTTAGGCTACCGGCTTAACCTAGATAATATATTTGTTTTGTTTGGGTTATATCTGAAATTGTTATATTATTATTAGCTTAAGCACAAAAAGCGATTTCATCTCAATCTCAAGAGAATTCCAAACTTCAGTACTGATTTTATATCTTGCCACTTTAACTCTCACAATACCGTCGTTATTGCCCAGGTTTTGTATTGGCCCAAGCATGAGAATAAATTTCGTAGAATTTGTTTTTTTTTTTTAAATGGTGGATGAGTAAGAGGGATTTCACGATGGATAGTGGCGAAGTGTACACATTTGGAAAAGATAAACACGCAAGTCACTATGGGTCTTAAAAAGTCTGAAACTCAATAAATGCATGCCTACTTTTTTTAAGTAATCAGCAAGCAGGATGGAGGAGTGCAAGGGTAATTGCCGCATGCTATCAAATCGTTGAGCCACCCAACTTTCATTTCCATATAATCACAAAAACCTATCAGCTTCTTTATTCGACACATGTGTTGGCCTACAATAATTGCAGATATCACCTATAATGGACTAAAGAGAATTTAGATTACATTAAGTAATATTTTATACATTTTTACACTCATCATTTTTTTTCTTTAATCAATTCAAAATAGTTTTTCTTCGATTAACAATTTTTTTGAATGAGTCTATTTTATATTTATTTATTTATTTTAATTTTAGTTTAAAATCTGCTCATTAATTATTACATTAATTGAACAACAAAACTAATTTGAAATTTAAAATACATGAAGAAATATAGGTAACGTTAAAAAAGAGAACAGGTAAAGCACGACAACAGTGATGGGAAAAATATAAACTGAAATAATAGAAATATAGTTGAAAATATTATTTAAAAAATAAATAAATAATGACAACATGATTGAAATAGAAACTGTGTGAATGTAACGTTAAAATTTGGCAATAACGTTAATAAGAGACTAACTTAAAAGTTATAACTAAAATAATAAATAAACTTTCACATGTCATTTGTAAGAAATTCAAAATATTTTCTTATAAGCAGAAGAAGTATATAAATATATTGAGTAATACGAAAAAAGAACATTATATTATATTTTATAGATTATAAATGCAAAGCATGTCTCATTTTTCAAAGAGAGAATCAGTTGCTGTCTAAAGCAACTTAAAAATAAATCAATGGTACAAATTTCTTAGATTTTCTCTTATTTATTTCTTTACTGATAGAGAAAGTCTACTTAATGATGCTCATACTTTTCTTATTATACATATAGAACTAATAAAATTTTACTTCAATGGTTTTTATGATTAAAAAAATATACATTTCTAGTTAAAGTGTTTAGAAAAAAAAAAAAAAAAAGAGGCTGTGATAATGGCATCCTTCTATTCTTTTGCTGGGATAGGAATCAAAGTGTTATTATCGGCCAATCACTTAAAAACATTTTTCAACCACTAAAAGGCCCAATAAGATATATTATCACTTACAAGTGATGACAAACAGCCCATAGTGATTGGTGACAAAAAGACAAGACCCAATAAGGCTTTGCTTTTAAGACACTTTTAATCTTTCCCTTTTTTTTTTGGTTGACATCCTTCGTATTTTCATATTGCTTTCTTTTTTGGAGTGAGATGGGTCACACGAAATCTTACATCTATAAGGCCACAAGGGATAAAGTGACGATGATTTGCATGAATTAACTTGAATTTCCTGTCAGCATGTATCCACTGATGCTTTTCTGGTCGAATGATTTTGTTCACACAAGTTTTTGTATCTTATCGACCAAACCATGCATGACAGTACCAAGAAGTTATCTTCTGAGATTAGTTACTTTCTGCATCAAGTATTAAACTTTACTTTAAGCTGTTTGCAGTTTGGATTACACACAAAGGAAGTTGGCTATTGAACAGAGAAGCCGATCATGCGAAAAAAAAACATCCATAGGCTACTAATAGTAACAATAAATAAATATAGAACTAAATTATACATCAATATCGATATTGTAGTCCAATGTTTACTTGAAATCTATCATTTCAAGGACAAAAAGTAAAAAGTACATATTATATGCAGTCGTACTATAAACAAAAGCTGCTCTATATATTATAGAAAGGTTTCGCCATCAAGAAATATAGCTAACTCCAAAATATATTCATCGTCCAGCAATTGACGCCATCAAGAGATCAGAGGAATATGAATATGATTCACCCCTTACCGAGCAAAACTTGGAAGATGATCAATGAACACCGCATCGTGGTAGCTGTTTCTTTCAGACACAGTGAAACATGTCTCACTGTCTTTA
Organism: Sphenostylis stenocarpa; assembly: GCA_963425845.1. Taxonomy (NCBI): domain Eukaryota; kingdom Viridiplantae; phylum Streptophyta; class Magnoliopsida; order Fabales; family Fabaceae; genus Sphenostylis; species Sphenostylis stenocarpa. The sequence continues at coordinate 21,878,062 of OY731398.1, forward strand.
CTGTATATAATCTTTTATCCAATAGCACGTATCTGTGCCTCTCTTCATGTACCAACTCCAATTACCTTCAACTGTGATGGAAAATATCGTCATTATAGAAAATTATGATTATTAGGGTTAGATTTAAAAATTTATTAATATTAAAACCAAACTGGGTTAGGACAAAGAAGTTACAATGTTATTGTGAGGACTCCCCCAGTAAAATCCTTGAAGGAAAATTGGAAAAACGTTACAAGCTGCTAGGATATAAATCATCAACGCATGCATGCCCATCCATTCCATAAAAATAGTCATGCGTCTATAGCCACAAACGTCAACCTGCAAAGAGGGGGGAAATAAAACTAAGAATCCATCCCGAAAACAGTTAAAGTATGATGCTATCTTAGTCAAATTTTACGAGTACTAAAACTGAAAAATTATCAAAGGAAGGAAACCATGCAACATGTATGTCAACAACAATATAGAGTTCTAACATGTTCCATATAGTTAGAAATCTCTTTATGAACAAGAGATAATAAAATCTAACCATTAAGTATATTCCGACAAAGAGGATGCCTGCAACACCAGCAGTAACGCACATGTAACTGAGCGTGTATAGAACCTTATTTATATGCATTCCTACAAGAAGAACCAAGTCAATATCAGCAAACATAAATACCAGCGGCAGAATGGTCCTGTGCACGAAATAGTGCATACCAAATAAGTCCAACGCAAGGCCAAAAACTACAAGACAGGAGGTTGGGATCATCCAGTATATGATTCTAACTCTGTGGTCCTACATGCAGCAACAAGGAAGCAACTCAGTAACTTACAAGTTACAAACAAACCAAGAAAAAAATAATATAAGAGCAGGTATTACCTTGAAATGGACAATAATATGTCCGTAGTGCAACCCAACCAAGCAAGTAACAATAGCCATCACTGAACTATAATTCCACAAAATGGACACAAAATTAGGGACAAGAAAGAATAGCAATCATTTTTATAAACTAAATTTCACATTCAAATATTGGTCGTTTTTTCTCTCTTTTTCCCCTCATTGAGAGTGACATAGCGAGCTCACCTTAGGAGTCCCTCAGGATCAAAAGGAGCCTGACACCAAGCAGGAGCATCAGGAGGCAACGGACCATAGTTGGGAGAATTAATACTGCATTCCTATGGATAATGAAAAATGGAAAAGAAAAAGGTAAACTATTTGTAAAATTAAGCAAAAAGAACTAGCATATTGGATCAGAAAATCTAAGAATAGAGAGGATCATACAGGCATCCGTGCATATATTGGTCTCCTGTACAGGTGTTGTATGCCCAATATCGTTCTATCAATCATCCCAACTGCGTTACAGGCTGGTCCAGTGTCTCCCCTTACTCCACATTTAACCTAACAAATAGCACAAATCCCGTTTCAAACCAATACCATAAGTTAAATTTTTCTCAAGTAATCATTAATCGAACACAAGACATCAACACTCACTGAAAATGTCTTTGGCTCAGAAGAAGGTTCTGTTTGAATTTGATACGACCAATCAGGAATGTACAATCCATATATCAAGCAAAGATAAAGGAAAGAAATTATCAAAGCCACAGCCCTGTTACAGTAAAACAGATTTGAGAAAGAGGTCCATTGGGAAAGCAAAGATAATCTGAGAACATGGTTAGGAAAAACAAGAAAAATCCCACTAAAAAATCATGATTTGAGAAACGGGTTCAATGGAAGAGCGTCAATAACAAAATATTGTTGAGCAACACAGATAAGGACACGTTGAAAAGAAATTGTCATGCCATGACCAAAATAAATATTTTTTTTAAAATGAGATACATTCTGGTGCATTCTTCAAGGTTTGAATTGTTGTAGCTTTATCAAATGTCAAGTACGAAAGTAACTGTTCGAGAAAAATTAAGCTTACCATTGGTATCGATACTTTTTTAATAGGGATGGTCCTGAATTAACAGTATCATCATTCTTGAGCCAAATTTCACACAGTGCTGCAACCAAATATGCTAATGCAATTCTCTGACATCCAATGAAGAAAATAGGGAACGATAATTAATACAGAGGCAAGAATATAAAAATCCAAACACAAATTTTGATAATGATCTTATAGTCAGTTGGACAACTGTAAAAATTACCATAGCCTAAAAACCAAAACATAATAGGGAAATTATTAGATGGTTAACAGTGAATTGTTTTTGTAATTTGTGTTCAAAATCCTTGTTAGTAAACAAAAGTTACAGCTGACACTTAGCACTTGATGTTTCTCCTTTACAACAAGTCACAGGTAGAGGCAAAGAAAACCCCGCCAGAGAGAACATACCTGCAGTATTCCCATCCATCTTATTTGTTTAATATCCACTCCATATGTCAGATCGCTCACGCGATGGAAATAACCTCCTGGAGAAGACCAATATTAGACATTTGAAAAAGACAAAGTGCAAAGTTCTCAGCATGTAACATACATATCACATACACGTAGTTACTATAAATAAAAACAAAATCCTATTTTCAACACTCAATCTTTTTAGCTTGACATCCATTAAAAATAACAGATGCTAACAAAGCTTAAAATTTATTCAATAACAAATACAAACGGTCAGTTGAATACCTTGAAGAAAAAGACCTAACACAAGAAGTTTTAGAGCCCGTAAACCTGCTTTTCTTGATGCATCTACTCTGCAAGACAGTTTCTGTTGAAGGAAAAAAGAAAAAGAATAATTTGGTTAAATGGACCATTTATCATGAAAGTTCCACACAACAAATTCTAGTTCTATTTTGAAAATAATCTAGATTGCAGAATTGCCAGAAATTAAGCAACGCTATCACACTTTTTTTACTATACTTTTTTTATTTGCACAACAATTCCAACTGCAAACCTTGTATGTGAGTGCAAGCGAAACACCAACAATAAATAGGAAAAACGGCATGACATAATCAGCTACTGTTAAACCATTCCATGGGGAATGATTGAGCGCTGGAATGAGTCCACCAGCATCATCAACCAGTATCATCAGCTGCATCAAGGTAGAATAAGTTCAGTAAAAAATATGTAAAACATGAAAAAGAAAAAAAAAATTGTCTGTTTAATATATTCAAATATCCTGAGTTTCTGAAACACATTCCATTTGGCCTAAAAATGAAATATCAAATTCCCATTTGTTTGATATTGAGAAATACTAACATTTTGGGTCAATAAACTTCATCTTCCATCAAATATCCAATGGTTTGGTCATGCTTAACAGAAAGCAGCATGACTTACATTATCTCGTGTTTGCACCAAACAGCTAAATAGGACAGCTTATCTTATACAATTTTATTAGGCGCACCAAACAAAGTCAAAAGTCTTAAAAGAATAGAGTGTCAAAAATAATTACGTGAACAAATATATAATAGAGTCTATTGAAACAAAATTCAATTAGTTAAGAATTATCTTAGACTTCTTATTCAATGATGCATATTTGCCAACGACATCGGATATGCATGTAACTTCTAACACGTACAATGATCCAGCATATGATGCGGTCTTCCAAAGCGAATGGCAAGCATTGCGTTTCTTCGTCATCACCAATTCAAAAAGTAATACAAAAGTAGGTCATAGTGGTGACCAGTCGGTATTACATCTAACCGATTGCACGTTATGCTACCACCACCATCACCACTCTTTCCATGATGCAATAGTAACCTAAAATTAATTAAGAAAACCAATAGGCATTTATGACTAACCTAATCCATATAGAATAGATTATTTGTTGGCCTTGGGAAGAAAACTACAGAATCATGTCATGCGTTAAAAGTGGTGAAACTGAGATCGAATCAGAACTTATATTTGCCAAAATTGACGCTTACTGTCAAACGGTTGAGAGTCACCAAGAACACTCAACAGCTATTTTCATCACTAAGAGTGACAATCTATTTTTATCCTCGTTAAAAAGACCATGAATTTCTTAATTAATTCAGGTTTGAAGTGTAAAGGAGTTTGAGAACCAAAAGAAGCGCAAGTGTGCCCTTTTTCGGCTTGTAAACAAGTACTTCTATTTTCATTTAGGAGTCAATTTTCTTACCAAGAGAATCTTTATTTCTACAATTATCATACCTATATGTTCACTGACATAAAAACAAAAATAATTAATCAGGAAATAAACCTAATAATAAGAGGCCGTTACAAGACACGAAAGTACCCAATCGCTCGGAGGTTGAGTTATGGTAATATTTATTTCTCATATCAGTAATCAATAATTGAAAAGAAAAAAAACTATTTTTATTCTCCTCAAAAAACTTTGGGGAAAAACAGATGAAGTTAAAAACATATTCAGAATTTGAAAAGTAATTAAAAAACTAATAAACACAGGAATAATCATAGAAAACTACAGGCAGTGTGAAGTAAAGAACAAATAGAATCACATCCAAAAAAAAATCCTATTTAAATAAAAGTAAATTTATTCGAAAGGGCAAGTAGCCGCAAAGCTGCTTCAGTAGACTGCTGTCCAGAAAGAGTAAAGAGAAATAACCCAAAGTCTCCAAAAACAGTGGGGGGTCAAATAAATTAGTTTAAAATTAGAAATGCAATTTATGATAAGAGAATAAGAAAACAAAATTTAAAATAATTCATGATAGATATTATTGTTAAATAAGAATAAAAAATGGTGGGAAACGTTGGTATGTGTTAAAAGTAAAATGAGAGAATATTGAACAATTAGATGAAAAAAAAAAGAGAGGAAAAAGTAGCCGTAGTGCTTATTTATATGGACGGCTTTCCGAATGACGAAGAGATGACTAACAAATTATTTCTCCAAATAACACCAAACATATAAACAAACAAACGCTATTCTTTCCTTCAAAGTAAAGCAACATTGCTTTAACACGTGCACATCCTTTGCATTCCAATTTAGATTCTCTCCGATCACAAATTGAAGCCGTGAGAGAAAAAATCCCCAAGAAACCCCCCTTTCAATCAATCAACCTTTCCTCCTCCTCCAATTATAACACTTTCAAACAACCACCACCAGTGATGATTGGTGTGCATTGCTCAACTACAATCCCTAACTTCTTTTCTATTAAAATCCAACAAGGAAGGAAAGAAAGAAGAAAGGACTCAAACGACGTCGTTTGTCGCTACCCAAAATTGTAACGAAGGAAGCCTCTTAGTGTATTCGGTGACTGCTATATTTCTCGTAACACATTCTGAAAAGCGTAACTAAATTCCGAATTGAGAATTAATCTCGCATCAAACTCAAAAAGAAGGCCGAGGTAAGTGGGGTCCCTACGCGAAATCAAGGGGCTAACTTAAAAAATTTAATCTAAACATAACAGATTAAGTGATTAACAAAAAAGTTAAACCAAATATGCGTGATCTTTTTTGTACAGAAAATAAATACTTCCTATTTTCAACTAATATTTTTAAATATTTAAATAATAAAAAAAAGGAGAGAGGGAGAGATTACCGCGACGGTGAGACCCCGAAAAACGTCGAGGGAGACTAGACGCGGAGGTTTGGTTTGAGGCTGTGGCTGTGGCTGTGGCTGTGGCAGGGGTTGGTTCCTGGAGGAGATGGAGGGTTGTTCCTGAACGTTGTGAATGTGAAGCGGAGTGGTTTGAGCAATGGTGGAAGAAGGTGATGCAGATCTTGATTCAGAGATCTGGGTATGGGGGAGTGCCATCTCCACGTCATCATCATCATCATCAAAGTTCTTAATAGCCTCGTAACTCGCCATCTCTGTAATCAACAATGCTTCTTCTTGTTCTTCCTGTTCTCTCTTGCTACCATCTATTTAATATATCTATATATATATATATATATATATATATATATATATTCAAATCAAACAAATAAGAAAAACTGATCAGGAGGAGAATCCCTCTTTGTAAATAAGTTATGATACAAAGAAAGGGTGTTCTTACTTGAAGAAACAATGCACCAGTAGAAGGAGTCCTCTTCTTCTTCTTTCCTCCTTCCTTCTACTGTTTCTTCAACTTGTTTCTTCTTTCCCTTCGTTTCCCTTCCTCCCTGCTTTTATAGGCCATTATTTCAAGAAACACACAGGCGACAACACAATTTTGATATTTTCCGTCTCTTATTTATTCCCCTATTTATTATTTATTATAAATAAATAAATCACAATATAATGTATATGCCCCTCAAAAAAAGCTTCCTCGGATAAGGTCGCGTTACTCCTTTTAAAAATAAAAAAATCACTGCTCCACTGAGTCTGCTGCGATTCTTTTTAAAGTATAATATAGTGGTAATTAATATTAAACATAATTTCGTTCTATTTTTATTTAAAGTATAATAAATAGTATATGATTTTTATTGGTTGATGTGCGTGCCGTTAACCATTAACCACATTACCACGCTCTTGTTACCCCCTCGTCGACACCAAGGCCACTCGTTATCTAATTTCTTTTATTTAACCTAATTACTCGCCTTAATTTCTTTAATTCATCTTTTAAATGAAATTTATATAATCCTAAACAAGTAGGAATAGTTAAATATCTTACGTTCACTAGATAACCGTTTTAATTTTTTCTATTTCATATCCTAAGAAGGTAATTTCAAAAACAAACCTAAAAAGTAAAATTTTTAATATTTATATTCACAAAATGTTATTTTTTTATTATTTAAAACATATACAGTATTAGTAATTATTTACTCATTTTGAAAGTTATCCATTTTTCCGCGACGATAAACAATATATGCTAATATCATAACCTAGTCAGTCTTTTAAATTTTAAATATTCTTATGTTCACAAAAATATTGATAATACTTATTTTTTATTACTTAATATACATATATATATATATATAGTAGTAATAATTATGTGATTACTCATCTTATTTTCTGGGTTCATGTTTTGATATGTTTACCAAATACATGAAATTTAAATCATCCTGAAAAGGAAATTTTAATATGTTAACAAAATATTATTAATTATACTTAATATCTTTAAAATATGGAAGAACATTGAAAATTATTTAAGGGAAATCTAGCAAATCTCTTGGGTATTGTTTGGGCCACTCAGTGTCGAGCTCGCTAGCGTGTAAAATCAGAAACAACAAGATATTAAAGCGTTGTAGAAAGATAATTATGATGTTATTATACAATATTTATATTATTTTTAACATAAACTTTTCAACATTTTTTTCCCCACAGTTTTAATGAGTTTTAATTAATTGGCGTAGCATGTTGATGTTGGAGACATTACGCTAAATCCATGCGTACGTGGTTCCTTCCTTCATACTTGGCATTGAAAGAATCAGAAGACGAATTCCCTGAACCAAGTCAAAGCTTCAAAAGTTCAGATTTCATAGGTTGGTTCTTCGCTTAATAACTCCACTGCAACTACATTTGGACCAAGCCAATGTTCCTCTGCCTCATTATTGGTTAGCCCGACTTGGTCTATGTTTCCCATGTCAAGGGACCCAAATGCTTATATGTTCTTAACAAATTCATATACTATTAAACAGTAACTGGATATGTATTACGTGAGAGTTTTAAAAAATTAAGAAAATTTTCACAAACTAAAGAAAAATATGTTTGAAAAGCTTGAAATTAACGAGAATATTTACTTAGAAAGATTGAAAGAGTAGTGGAAAAGATGATAGGAAAAGGGAACATCCATCGCCACGCACCAAAAGGAATATAGAACATTTCGTACACGTTTTTTTTTTTTACAAAAAAATTCCATACACGTTTAGAAATATCACAAACAGTACATAGTGCAAAAAGTTATTAACAAACATTATAGGTGATTTTAGGTTTAAAATTAAGATTAATTGATAGTTAGGAGTATTAATTTCTTTTTGAGTATTTAATAAGTGCAAAATATAATGAATAAGCCTTGATTTTCCGTACGTAACTCATGTACCGCGATATTTTTCCACGATATCCGCGAATAATATTTGCTAATAAAAGTTGGGATGTGACAACGGCAATTTATTTTGCATTTTCTCGTATTAGTATATATGCATATTATATGATTAGGGAAATTGAAATTCTTATAAACATGGGTCAAAGATTCAAATAAAAAAGAAAAAGAAAAAAAGTTCAATCCCTGTAAAATGATTATATCTGTCACCGAGATACGTATGTATAACCCTTGTCTAATTTTGTTTATTCTCTTTTATTGATAATTCGGTTTCTTAGGAAAAATTAAAATGAGGGAGGGAAGTAGTAGGGTTAGGGTAAAAAAAAAATCTGTAAAATTTCATGACAAAATATATTATAATTTTATAAAATAATGTTTTTATATATTGCTCTTTAAGAGCACTTTTCTTACTCCACAATACACAAAACATACGTCACGGGTTTTGCTTAACTCGTAATTGGAGCAGTTGTGAGTTTTCTGACTTTCGTTACATTTGCTTCTTTTTATGTGATAGATAATTTTCAATTAATGTCATGCAAGTGGTCTCAACTTTTTTTTTTACATGCTGTTTTGTTGATATAGATATTTATTATGTAAACTCCTTCAAATTTCAGCAACCTATTTTATTTTCTTACATTTCATTACAGTTGGTTTGCCTTTCAATGATACCATTAATTTTTTTTGTGTTCTATCAAGTTTGATTTTTTATAATAATTATTTTTTCCTCAAGTCCTAAGTATTAAATACATTAATATACAAGAATATAAATAAGTTACTATTAACCAATAATGAAATAAAACTTTAGAATTTTAAAAAGTTATTATTATTTGTTGTGATTTTTAATACATTGATTATATAAGTTAGTTTCCAAATATAAACTTTTTTTCATTTTTAAATATGAAATGCAATTTTTATCATAGTCAAAGTTTATTATTTTTTTTATCTAACTAATATTTTTGTTATTTTATCATTGAACTAGTCCGTTACTAACTATGTCAACGATTTGTTTGACATGTCAGTTAAAAACTAAGGCACATCAGCAATTCAACACTTCAATAACTAGTATACGTCACTGGATACATACTGTTATTTTTTATTTAACACGCTTAGGGTGTGTTTTCATGTATTTAAATATTTTTTAATTTAATTTATCGTAAGAATGATGAGAGGCTAGAATAAAAACAATTTATATTTAGAGACTATAATAAGAAATATTTATGCCACTTAACTCAAAAAATGTTATATGTTGTTAAAGAGAATATCAAATCAACAATAAATATATATATATATATATATATATATATATATATATATATATATATATATATATATATATATATATATATATATTATTTGAAAGAGGGTGGTTGATTCAGCTTTACTTTGAAAATTTAATAATAAGTGAAATGAAAAATTATTATTTTGCAGTAGAGAAATTACATCATGTTATAATTGTCTTGAAATGATATAATTTCTCATGTTTAATGAAAGAGTTTGAAATAAATCAATTTGATGCGGGGACAAATTAATCATATTATCTCATAACACACGTCCCATATGGAGACAAATTAATGTAACTTGTCTTAATTGTTCTAAATTCCTAATATTTGTTCACAATATTGGGGAATCTCATCACCTTTCTTTTCGGAGTGGAAAATAAGCATGAACTTTGTGTTTGTTTACACGTATCGCGAGCTATGTTAAATCATTGTGTAGTAATGGCTAACATTCACAACTTTTGATTATATCTGTCTTTTTTTCCTCAAACGGCAGGATTCAAAATTTGTTATACCTAATCAAATTTCTAATATATGAACGATTATCATTTGTAATTTGTAATTTTAATAAATATATGATTAAGGTATTGTTCGTATGATTTTTCCATCACCATGTGTACCTGAACTCCTAAATAAATGTAACTATTTGTATTTTTACTTTTACTTGCATTATATATTTTTATAAACATATTGGAGTTAATCGTGTAAGATATTTTTTTATCAACTCTTTCTCCAGCCATACGTCTTCTATCCATAAAATTTAAAATAGGCTTCCTCCATCAGTATTTTTTTCTATTTTATAAAATTCATTTATATATATATATATATATATACACGATGTTGAAAAAGAAATATTTTTTATTGTTTTAAGTAGAAAAACTACGAGGGTTTTTGTAAACTATTTCTTTGTAAACAATAAAAAATATAAACTGTCGCGGAAATTTAACATTTTAACAATGAAATGTACAATAGCTTAATTTTTAACAGTGTAAAAAAAAACTAAAAACGTTTTTTTCTCATCACTAATGCTTCAAATTTATTGGGTCAAATATTAATCGACCTGGCATATATTGTAAATATCATTGATTTGAAATCAACATAAGAGTTTGGTTGGAGCAAGGGGAGCCATGGCCCCCCAATTATTTTAAAGACGCGTGTGTAGTGAGAGAGAGATGTATTTTTAGTACATGTTTCTAAATGCGTGTGTAACAATAATATACGAGTAAATATTAGAATGTATTTTAAAACATTTCTCTCCCTCAACTGTTTCGATCAAGTTACGTCACTAGTTCCAAAGATAGATTTCACAAACACAACATTTTTTACTTAAAAAAAAAAAAGTTGTTCTAATATGACATATGAAAATATGGTGTCGTCTTATTAACCTACAAATTTGAAGACATTTTAAATTATAAAAAAAATGGTAATTGTTTTGCATTTAAAGACTTAAATTGATTATATCATCAGTGAGAGTATTTAAAAATTAATAATGATGGAGGTTCTCATGTGGGGTATTGGGCATTGAGGGAACATAAAGGTTGAAATTGAAGGGCCACACGACCGTAGTGCGGAAGATAAGATGAACTCGCGTTTTCTAGTTAACGTATGACCACGACACTGCACCGTCCATTGCCTATACGTAACTTGGTCGAAAATGGCATGAACAATGCATCACACACATGCAACGCAACTCCAATTCCAATTAATTATTTAATTAATCATAACCATTTTGTGTGGTTAGTGCATGATGTCCACAAATTGCCTTATGCCTCAAACCAGACAAATTAACCTAAACCAATGATCATTAAGGTAGTTGTTCTAGCTCCTCATCTTTATTTTTAAACTGCTTCAACTTCGTTTTATAATGTTCCATGCACCTAATTAAACCCCAAAGGGTAAGTTAAAAAATGGTTTCATCAAAAGCAAATCTCCACCATTAGCATGTGCATTTGATTTGTGACATAAACTTATGTATTCATGTATTTATTTTAATCACCTCTTAAACAACTATATTATAATTAAACCTCTTAAACAAAAAGTAAAGAACTGCAAGCATTATTACATTAACCAAATTCCAAACATATGATACTACTATATCACATGAAATATAAAGCAACCACTAGTAGTGCACGATTTATTGCACTTTCCATGCTTGTCACTTTATAAGTGGCTAAAAGAGTAGGTAAAAGTTAACCAATCTAATTAAATAACAATATCTTCTCTTCCTGTTGTGCCCCCATATTGTCACATACATATATATTAAAAAAAAAAAAACAGATCAGGCTTAGTGCTATATATATATATATATATATATATATATATATATATATATATATATATATATATATATACTTTTTTACTATTCTTAGAACTTATATTTAGTACATATTTACCAATTTATAAAATGATTAACCATTAAAATATTTTTTGATTCATTATTACACATAAAAAAGCCCCTTCCGACCGACTTACATTGTGAATAGACATAAACGTTATTGTTTTAAATTAAATACATAATTTGTTGTCCAAGAAATTTTGGTTGACTTAATTTCATCTCAACTTTAGACTATATTGTAATCTTAATCCTAATTGAATACTTATTGTTCGTATTTATCTTTTCAAAAGTGTTGTCTTTATATTTTAGAAAATTCACAATTGTTTACAATATATATATATATATATATATATATATATATATATATATATATATATATATGGTGTAATTATATACTAAATCTAACATATTTACTCAGGGTAAAATTAGTCATAATTTATAAATAAAAAAATTAATTGACCGATGTTGAAGTTTTTTATATTAAAATCACGTGAAAAAAAAAACAGAGGACCTAAAAATACGGATGATGAATTAAGAACAAAAATTGTATTATTCTTATTTATTTATGAATAAAAATATTAGTTACCATCCATACAAATATTAAGTAAAATAAATGAATGCAATAATGAATATACATTTTGAGAAATTACTCTTTAGTTTTGATATATTATTTTTATTTAATTTTTCACTTAAAATCATTTTAAACGATTTTGTTATTATATTTATTTGTCTAAGTTCATTGAAAATATTTATTTAATTATTTTTATTTGAGGATTAAAGAATAATCAATTATTATATTTTAGATTATTATTATTATCTTATTATCTTTTGGTTTATGAGAATAATAAATAAAAAAATTAATCTTATAATTTATTTTAAAATATAATATTATTTTATTTTTAAATTAACTTAAACGTGGGAATACTTTTACAGGTGGGTTGACCGAATATAAGAAAATAAACTTCATCCATCTCGAAATTAAAATTCAAAACTAAATCACCAATCTTATAAATACATTTATCATATTTCTCTCAGTATAAAAATGTTACATAACTGTCTAATGTATATTTTCATCTATAAATTTTTTATCCATACAGAAGTATTACATACTTCGTTTTGACACCTCGTATTTTTAATATTACATTCTTAATTACACAATAACAAATTATTTTGGGAGTTAAGGGGTTCAGATAGTTTAAAGTTTTTTTTTTACGTAATTTATGATTTTAATCTCCTAAATTTAATAAATATTTAATATATATAATATGTTTATTTATATATTTATAGTTTTATCTATCCATTTTTTTTATAATTTTTATATATATTCTTTTTAAATTTAATAATTATTTAATATATTTAAATATATATATAATTTTTTTTTTCATATTTTTATCTTCTAATATATTAGTTCGGCATTCTTCTTCTTTTTTCTTCATCTAAAGGCTCTTCATATTATGAAGAAGTTGTCCAAGTCAAACTCTTCTTATTGCGGGAGAAGGTTCTGGTAAGCTCGTCAGGTGCTGCCGTAAGTAGTAACTCCTAGCGTTGCTAAAACTTTCTCTTTAAGGCCCATTATCGTATGATTATAAAAAAAAAACGGTATCACAGATAATCTTTCCTTTCGTTCTTCTCGCCAGGGTTTGAAGAATACGAAGATTCTACACTATAATTACGTGGGGTACGTAAGTATTTTTTTTTCTAATGTATATATTTTTCATATATATATATAATTTTTTTTCTTTTTATATATTAATGTTACTAAAGAATTTATTTGATTTAATTTTCACAGGCCATACAATACCGAGTAGTTTGCGTTATCATTTATATTTTCCATACATAACACTTTTTTAAATATGTTTTTAATTATCAAAACAGTTATTATTAATATCTTAAAATGATTGTTAAAGAAGTAAATATATTGATTTCATATTTATTGAAGAAAACTAAAATTTACGGAGTTTATTGAATAAAAATAATAACTTTAAGTTTCACATAATCAGAAAACAGAAGGAAAAATTCACTTGTTAAAATAATTTCATTCACCTTGATTATGATGTCTTTTAATTTTTTTAATGGATTAATAATATAAATATAAGTATAATAATATAGGGATAAGGTGTGAAAATTACACTGGAGAAAACACTGGTGCTTTTAACATAGACGGGAGAAATCTGACATCTTCATTTCTATAATATTTAACAGTATTAACCAATAAGGTTAACTCAAGTGGCGGCGTGTGGGTGGTTTCCTTGAGAAACGGAATCGCTGCGAAAATGGGGCGGGGGTGGTGGTGGAAAGTAGCGGTGTTGGCGGTGGCCGTGGCGGTGTGGAGAGCTTGGCAGGGCGGTGGATGGGACAAGGAGGCGGCGTTCAGGTTGGCCAGAGAATGGTCGGAGAATTTAGGGATTTGGGCGATCCCTCTCTACGTGTCGCTCCACACGCTCTCCATCGCTCTCTGTTTGCCCTCTGCAATCTTCTTCGAAACCGCCGCTCCTCTTCTCTTCGGTTTTTTCCCTTCTGTCTTATGCGTATTCTCCGCTAAAGTCCTCGCCGCCTCACTCTCCTTCTCCATCGGCAGGTTTGTACCACTTCTTCACGTTTCTTTACTCATTTACTTTAGGATGATTTATTTGTGTCGTGAAATTAGAACTATTTTAGTCGTTGACTTTGCTTTTAACGTGCTTATAGCTTGTTTATTGTTATTTCGTTAGAAAGGAACGATTAATTGATAGTTGATTTTGGCGTAGGAACTCTACCTGTGGTTGATCGAACTGATTCTTTTATTTCTGTTCTTTTCTGGCTGCAATTTAAACTGAATAGCTCATGTTTGGGCTTTTAATCAGTTACTGCAATTTTTAATTTATGGAAACTATTTGATTGATCTGAACAATTTGAAGATCACATCTTGAGTGATTAGTCAAGCGAGCAGAGGGGATAATGAATTCTCCTCTGTTGTTAGTCCTCATTAAGATTTTAAACTGTGATCACAATCTTGTTGTGTTCTGTGGGAAGTTGAAGATAGTGTGGCCATGATCGTGGTTGTGGACTGATTTTTATTACCTTGGTCCTTCCCTCAATCTTGTTTGTTAGTTGGCTCTAAATAAATTAATTGGAATTTGGAGCTCCTTTTGTATATGGAAAGTGAGTGCCACGAACTTTATTATCGCTGTCTGTTTGGTATTTTCCTGTTTATGTTAAGCTTCATGCCGTTTTTCGTGGGAATCTCTTGGGATAATATTCTATAAGCAAATGGAAGCTGTTTTTGTGCTGACTTGTGTTTGTTTTTATACCTTTGTTTTCTTTGCAGATGTTATATTCTCCTCTTTAGTCTTTTTTATTGTTCCTCGCTTTGCATTTTAATAAAATTTCCCCTTCTATAACTCAGTCAAAATAATTAGAGAAGCATGGCAGCACTCTTTGGAACATGTTCTAGCCAAAAAACCTTGAAATTTTTTTCAGACGCTGATACTAGAACATTATTCAATGTGTATGTCTTTCTTAAATTAGGCACTGGGGTGTATTTATATGCTCATCAATTGATACTCACGTCTGTGCTATGATAGAAGTCTTTGCAAGTTAAGATACTGTTTACTTATAGTCCTGCTAATTTAGGCATACGTTACTTATAGTTGTGACTTGTGTCCATCATTCTTGGCCTCAATGTCGAAGTAATCAAATTTCGTATTTTTAAGCTAACATGTGCCCAAGAAAGGGATCATTCTAGTGCCAAACAGTGTAATAATACTACTGAACACAATCCTTTTTATTCACTTTTTAATCCGAAATTTATTGAAAATAATAAAATTTTATGGTTCCACTTAATAATGAACATCACTAATTATTTTGTAGTGTTTGACAAATTTTAATCTGTAGAAACTGTGGTAGCGGATACTATTGACAACACTCATAATTATAAACGTTTGCTAACTTCTTCACTCATGTTAAGGAGATATGGTAATTAGTAATGCCTTTGTTATGCTTCCAGGGTTCTAGAATACAAAATTTGGACTGACTCCATGTTCTTGATTAGTTGGTAGGAGGTCGATGTTCAAAAGCGGTGCTGTCATTAGTACCTAAACAGTAGTGAATTTTCTTAAAACCGTGTGAGTTTAGGTGACTTAGCTTGTGTCCTCAACTCAAGCACTATTAGGTGGACCTAATTTATGCCACGGGAATGGGAAGAATGATACATCATCTAATTCAAGTTGACCTTAAAACGTGTTGAGTTCGTCTTTATAACTTCATCAGAATAGAAATTCAAGAGAACCATTGACATTTAAGTTTTTGCATATTTGACTTTACTGCCGACTGCCGAAAAGAGTTGCTAGTGTATATACAAGTCAACAATAAATGCTCATTCATAGGTTTAGTGAACGAGGCTTTTGTGTTAATACTATTCTAGTTTAACTTGTCTAGCAAGTAGTAACACAGATATCCTCGTGTGACGCATTGTCGGTTTGATTCCATGATGCTAACTTAAGCATGCATGTAATTTCTAGGGTGTTTCTCTAGGTTTGTCTTTGCTGAATTTTGGGTTCTTTCAGGTTGGTATTCAGGAGTTCAAGCTCTGCAATGGAGTGGGCCAAAAGAAACAGATATTTTAACATGATCTCTAGAGGAGTTGAGCGAGATGGTTGGAAATTCGTTCTTCTTGCTCGCTTCTCACCTGTGCCCTCTTATGTTATTAACTATACCTTGGCGGCTACTGAAGTTAGGTTCCTATTGGATTTTCTTCTTCCTACCACGATTGGATGTCTCCCAATGATCTTGCAGAATACATCTATTGGAAGCCTTGCTGGTGCTGCTGTTGCCAGTGCCTCTGGCTCTAAGAAATCTCAATTTTGGTCCTACTTTTTTCCTGTAGTTGGTATTTTGTCTAGTGTACTTATTTCTTTGAGAATTAAAAAATATTCAACCCAAGTTTCAGTATCTGAAATCCCGCCCAGCAAAAATAATACCGATGATTAGTGACCTTCCTTATCTTAATGTGAAGAAATGGAGTACCTTCGAAAAGGTGAAGGGTCATTTTTGTTCAGTTAGTGTTTTTAACATTATACACACTCCCCTAAAAATGTTTTCGTTGGGACTTGATCATCTTTTAGTCTGGTAATTGTACTTCAGTTCAGTTATTTAAACTCTGGTTAGAGAGATTTTGTTTAATCATATTTAAATCCTTTCCCTAGATACAGTAGAACTTGCACAATAATTCTTAGCAAATTGTTCATGAACTGAGCTGAGGTGTTTGGTGGTCCTACCTGAACTTTTTCGTACTAAAAACTCTGTCAGACTAAAGATCCAGCGCTACAAATTACGCAGGTTTGTGAATGAGATGGGAAGAATGCGTTATGATATGATGTTATCTGTACGCGTTTAGAATTATAAAATGTTTGAATTCTATTAAAAACAGTGTGACATACACGGGTAGCTTCCTTTGAGGCCAGGTTAGTGAATTTCTCAAAACTTATGATGGCCTTTGTCTGAAATCATTAGGAGGGATTAAGTTGTTAAGAAGTTATTGAGGTGAATTTGGACTGAATGAGATTTATTCTGATGAAATCATCTTACTGTATCATTTAAAGCAGTATTAAAAATGGGAAGGGGTGGAGTGAATTGTACGCCAGCAACAGCAGGCAAGAAAATAATCGATGATATTAATGAGAGCGATTATGATTCCTGCACAAGTGCTGTTGCATAGCGTAAATGCGCGTAACAGGTGGCTGCATTGACATTTAACGGGGAACCACACGTCCCATCGGTCATTATCATGGGGCTTAATTAATCTTCATATATGAAAGTGCAGCATGCCAGTTTCAAAATTCTACTATGCCGACAACAAAGGAGCGTATCCTATCCTCCTAGGAAAACTCCACACGAAGCTGTAAAGTAATTCAGTGTTACGTGCGCACAAACAAAACCCACACTCAAATTGTTCATAACAAAAATGACTCTGTCTTTCTGTGACATTCGAATGCAAAGTGGTAGAAACAAGCAAGTGTACCACACACAAAACACATCGCGTTTTCTTTGAGCTCAACTTGTTGCGTGTTTGGTTCCACTGTCTGACACAAATTGGATTCATGTCTACAAGTTACTTCCCAGTAACTAAACTTTTGTATTCCTTTTTGGATTTGATACTAAAAAAATAAGGATATCTATCCACAAATAGGATCCCAATCAAAACACATCGTTTTGTTTTAAAAGTCAATCGAAACAGTGTTAATAGAAGCCACAGTATAGGCTCTATTTCATCTATAGACGCTTGATTATAGATGATTGGGAAAATTAAGGATGTAATTTAAATAGGGATTACAAGGAAACTCGTAAAGGAGGATTGATATGTTTCTATCTGGAGTTTGTCACAGAAATTGTCACAGAAAGTAAGGGGCGGGAGCGGCCGTTCCAATTTTATATTTAAATTAAAAATTTAAAATGTTAATATTTTAAAATTATTTTTTTATTATATATAAGTTATTATTTTATATTTCACCAATTTTTATTTTTCTTTTTTAATCGTTTATATCAATTAATTTATTACATTATTCTCTCTTACTTTTCAGTTTTTCACATTTTCTTAATCTCTCCCATCAATTTGTTTTTTTTTTCAATCTTTTCAACCAATTTGATGAATATAAAGTTAATTTTGTTTATTCTTTATCTTTTTCTAAATATTTTAGATAAATCTTAGTAATAACTAATATTATTTTATTTATAATTTATATTTATTAGGTTTTATTATGTTATTTTTTTATTTTATTATTCTTATTTATCATATATTAAATTTTATCTTAATAAAATAATTATATTTAAAAGGATTAAAAAAATTGATAATGTAAACTTTTATTACTTCAAACTAATTAAATAAGAATTAACTTATTAAATATTTCCTTATAAATTATATATTTCATATTTTTAAATGATAACTTAAAAATGAATTAACTTATATATATATATATATATATATATATATATATATATATATATATATAATCAAATGTTTGAATACAGTATTATAATAATAATATTGTAAGTATTTAAATATTTGAATATAGTGTTATAATAATAATATTATTATAAATAAAAAATGATTAATTTTTATATATATATATATATATATATTTTAATATAAATATAATAAATTAAAATGTATATTTAATTAATAATAATTATAAATTATAAATATTTATTTATATATAAAAAATAAATAGTAAAATTAATTTATTATAAATGTAATAATCTTTTTAAAAATAATATAGATCGAAAGCAGGTAGAAACTTGAAATCCATCAAGAACAGGGATAGAAATTTAATTTTTAACTCCGACGAGGATCAAGAGCGGAGACAAAAACAAAAATGTTAAAAAAATCGGAACTAAAATGGGAAAGTCAAAATCTTCCCCTGCCACGTTGCCATGCCTAAATTTAAACTACGGAATGTACATGCAGCTGTAATTAGGTTCTAGCACATGTTCACAAAAAAGCACACAAATTGTTGTATGATGCAAAAACAAACGAGCAGGTTTTATAGTTCTTTTTTTTCGTAGAAGCCCACATTGTAGGCCTCTAATGGCGTGGTCTTAAAAATGAAACGATACATAAAGAATATTCGGCCTTTTCTTTTTGGTACCTCCGTAATTGTTTCCTGCACATCTCCATCGTACTAGATTATAAAAAATGACCTTGTAACACTTTCTGGACTATATTATCTACAATATATAAAAACTTTCCTGATTATATATTTCAGAAATATTTTAGAAAAATCATATTTGAAAATAAATTCTATACATTTTTTAAAATTCTTTTGAAAAGTTTATTTCCTATGATGGATGTTGCGAAATGATTTGGAATATATTATCTACAATATATAAAAACTTTCCTGATTATATATTTCAGAAATATTTTAGAAAAAACATATTTTGAAAAGAAATTCTATACATTTTTTTAAATTCTTTTGAAAAGTTTATTTCCTATGATGGATGTTGCGAAATAATTTCAGAATCTTCATTTTGATTTTGATTTTGAAATATGTTTTTGGTAAAATATATTTGAAATCGTAAATAAAAAATTGTTTGAAACACTGGGAATAATATTTCATAGCAAATGCGAGGATTTGAAAAGCTCGTTTTCGTTATATCATTGTATTGAGAAGGTGTAGGAAGCAATAATGGAGTTTTTACGAAAGAAAGGGTGAGTGAGAATAAATAAGATGGGGAAAATTGAAGGCCCACTAAAGCATGGGCCATTGTTTGACAATAGAGAGGCCCAGGAGATGGAGAGAAAGAGAAGAGAAGCAAGGTGTTTGACCAAAGAAAAACAGAGTTGAGAAGGACTGTACTGTTGGTAGCTCTCGCGCAGATGATTGAATGAAGTCAGCAATTAGCTTCTTCACCGATCCAGTTTTGGTGAGAGGAGCGAAGTGAAGAAGAAGAGGAAGAAGAAGAAGAAGAAAGAGAAAGAAAAGGAGGAAAAGAAGAAGAATCGGACTGTACTGTAAAATGCTACAACCCCGCGCATTTCGCCCCTACATACCCTTGTCCTCATCCAACAGCGCCCCTTCCTTCTCCTCCTCCTCCCCAAACCCTAACGACTCCATCCCTTCACAGTCGCGTCACGCCCATGGCAACGGCACCTCCACCGCCCCCTCCTCATCCAGATCCCTCAAAACCCACTCATCATTCGCCCATAACTACCGGATCGCCATCGCCCTGGTCCCCTCCGCCCTGTTCCTCCTCGACCTCGGCGGCACCTCCGTCGTCGCCACCCTTGTCGTTGGCCTAATGATCTCCTACATCCTCGACGCCCTCAGCCTCAAGCCCGCCGCCTTCTTCGCCGTGTGGTTCTCCCTCATCTTCGCCCAACTAGCCTTCTTCCTCTCCGCCTCCTCCTCCCTCCTTGCCGCCTTCAACTCCTCCGTCGCCGTCGCTGCCCTCGCTTCCTTCCTCTGCGCCCACACCACCTTCCTCCTCGGCGTCTGGTCCTCCCTCCAGTTCAAGTGGCTCCTCCTTGAAAACCCTTCCATCGCCGTCGCCCTCGAACGCCTCCTCTTCGCCTGCCTCCCCATCTCTGCCTCCGCTCTCTTCGCCTGGGCTTCTATCGCCGCCGTCGGAATCAACAACGCAGCCTACTACCTCGCCGCCTTCAACTGCTGCTTCTACTGGCTCTTCTCCGTTCCTCGCGTCTCCTCCTTCAAGATCAAACACGAGGCCAGGTACCACGGTGGTGAGGCTCCCCGTGACAGCTTCATCCTCGGCCCCCTAGAGAGTTGCGTCCACACTCTCAACCTTCTCTTCGTTCCTCTCTTGTTCCACATTGCCTCCCATTACTCTCTCCTTCTCTCTTCCGCTGCTTCCTTCTGCGACCTCCTCCTCCTCTTTTTCGTTCCCTTCCTCTTTCAGCTCTATGCTTCCACCAGAGGGGCGCTCTGGTGGGTTACCGGCAACCCCAACCAGCTCCACAGCATTCGTGTTGTCAATGGCGCTGTTGCGTTGGTCTTTGTCGTCGTTGCATTGGAGGTCAGGGTGGTTTTCCATTCCTTTGGTAGGTACATTCAGGTGCCTCCGCCGCTGAATTATGTTCTTGTGACTATTACGATGCTTGGAGGGTCTGCTGCTGCCGGTGCTTATGCCATGGGTCTGGTTTCCGATGCCCTCAGCTCTGTTGCGTTCACTACTTCTGCTATTGTGGTCAGTGCTGCTGGAGCAATTGTTGTGGGGTTCCCCTTGCTGGTATGCAGTTACAGAATTGTTAATTTTATACACCGTTTAGTCTTCACTTTTTGCATTGGTGGAAGCTACTAGGAGTAGGAGTGAGATACTGTTACAATTACAAGTTTGATTAGTTAGTTGGTCAAACCCCTGCGCTGTCATTGTAATAAATTAATTAATGAATTAGTTGTGTATTCTCCCTACCATGAGATTTTAAGTCTTAAGTTTCCCTTAACTTGTGCGCCTCGGCATTCTTATGTGGAAGGGTGGAACTAAGATGTATCTATGGGAATGGGAAGAATTACAGATCATTATATTCAAGTCAGCCTAATAAGTCACTACATGTTTTTGTAAAACATCATAGCTTCTTTTGAAATTTAGAATAGAAAGTTGAGTGACTATTGTTTTTTTTTTGTATTATTTCCCCTTTAATTCACTATTGGCCACTGAAAGTGCTACCAGCGTATACAAAAAAGTTTATGGTAATTAGGGTAAGTGAAAAAGGCTGTTGTGTGTATATTGTTCTAGTTTAACATGTATGGTAAATTATAAAACTTTTATTTTAAATAAAGTTAGGTGGTTGGACATCATTATACAAAACTGAGACAGCACCCAAACAGTTCCAATTCTATCCCAACGATCCCCTCACATTGCAACGTTTAGATGAAAATATTGGGATGTATAGTAGGATCCATCTGAAGCTAAATAATGTTCTGTTATATTGTGTGTTACATGTTTGGTATGGTTAGAGGGTGAGCTTTGGCTAAATTGGTAAGGTTTGTGTTTGCTTGGCTGCCCCTTTTGTGTTACTTGTGTGGTTGGTATGACTTAAGTTTAAAACAAAGAGAAACTATATTTTGGAGGGCATGAATAAAACTGATAGAGTCCGTCAGCTAGTAAGGCTAAGACCTCCAATTAAACACGTGTACTCCAGACGGGCTCCAGGCTGTAAGTAGAGACAAAATTAGCTAAATGGTGATGGTAGTTAGTTAGGAAAAAGATTTAAATATGAGGTGATGCTCCTCTGTAAAGGGATATCTTGGGGACTTTGGGAAAAGTTAGTTGGAACGGATAGTTGGAATCCGTTGGGAAAATTCTTCCTCTTTCTACATTCAGTTTTGATTGTAATCTGATCTCTTTATCAACAATATTACCACTTCTTTATCCAGTAACACATTGATTCTTGATAATAATGTTCAGTTCCTATACATCTTGTAAATTCTCTTTCCAGTTCTAACACTGGTATCAGAGCACCGATCTTGGTGCTCTGGAAGGTTAATTGGGGCTGCGCATGAGGACGAGGAGCATGGCGAGAAATTCTGTTGAATGGGAGCACGAACGCGAGGAGATGATCACACGATTGGATTTAGCGGAGGCAAGAACAATGAAGAATGAGGAATTATTGATGGCCATTGCAGCGAAATTGGGGATAGGCCAAGAAGACGCCTCTAGTGGACAAGAACGTGAGATGGTTGGAGGAAGCTCTGGAGCAGAGCATCGCGATTCTGGAAAATGGAGGAAATTAGAAATTCCAGTTTTCTCAGGAGAGGATGCATATGGGTGGACTCATAGATTGGAGAGATATTTTGTTGTGAAAGGCGTGTGTGATGAGGAGAAGATGCAGGCTATTATGGTGGCTTTGGAGGGAAGGGCATTGAGATGGTTTCAGTGGTGGGAACGATGCAACCCAAACCCTAATTGGGAGGGGTTTAAGTATGCTGTAATCAGGAGGTTCCAGCCCTCTATGATTCAAAATCCTTTCGAATTGTTGTTGTCTTTGAAACAAATAGGAACCATGGAGGAATTTATAGAAGAATTTGAGAAATATGTGGGGGCGTTGAAGGAGATAGATCAAGAATTTGTGAAAGGCATTTTCATGAACGGACTCAAGGAAGAAATACAAGTAGAGTTGAGACTCTATGAACTCAACACACTTTCCGAGGTAATTCAAAAATCATTGATGATTGAACAAAAGAATGTGGTTTTGAACAAGAAGAATAATTCGCAAAATTTTAGAGCGTATGGCAATGATAGAAGTGGCCCTTATAATAGAATTGTGATGCTGAAATCTAAGAATATGATTGACAAGAAGACAGAACCTGTGAGTTTGGGGGTAAAGGTTCCACAAATAAATTGAGGACAGTCAAGAGAGGGACCAAGAAGCCGAGGAGGAGAGTTTAAACATCTCACCGGAGCTGAAATGAGGGAGAAAAGAGAAAAGGGGTTATGTTTCAGATGTGATGAGCCTTTTAGCTGGGAGCATAGGTGCAAAAATAAACAATTGAGGATGATTATTTTAGAAGAGGATGAAGAGGAGGAAGGCTTGATGAGAATTAAACTGTGTTGGGGAATTTCAATGTACTACAATTATCTTTGTGTTCAATGACTGGATTCACTACAACCAAATCTTGGAAGGTTGGAGGGAAAATTGGAGATAAGTCTATTATCATCCTGATTGATTGTGGAGCTTCACACAATTTTATTGCAAAGGAACTGGTGGAGCAGCTGGAGTTGAGAGTGGAAGACACACCGTCATACATAGTGGAGGTGGGAGATGGACATAAAATTAAATGCAAGGGAAAATGTACTCAGTTAATGATGATGATGCAACAGATCAAAATAGTCCAAGACTTCTATCTTTTTGGATTAAAAGGAATTGATGTGGTTTTAGGGTTGGAATGGCTGTCCAGTCTGGGAGAAGTTAAGGCAGATTTTGGCAAACTTGAACTGACTTTAAGACAAGGGGGAGAGTTGATCAAGGTGATAGGGGATCCTGCTATGACCAAGACTGAATTGTCTTTTGGGGCATTCATGCAAGTGCTCCAATCAGAGGGGGAAGGTCTGTTGTTGCAATGTGGGACAACAAATAATTCGGAAAAGATTGAGCAGAAAATTCCAGCTCCTGTGCAGAAATTGTTGCAAGGTTTCCAGGATGTCTTCCAAGATCCATAGGGTCTACCTCCTAGTAGAAGACATGATCATGCAATTCATTTGAAGGAGGGATCTGAAATTCCAAATTTAAGGCCTTACAAGTATCCTCACTATCAGAAAACGGAGATTGAAAGACTAGTGATGGAAATGTTGATGGCAAGAGTTATAAGACATAGCATGAGTCCTTATTCTAACATTTATATAGATAAAAACTAATACAATAGGGAGATTACATTAAATGTCCCAGTCCTAAACTACTCCTCAGAACCAGGTGCAAAGTTTATCTAACACTCAACCCCCTGCAGAGATTATCTAACACTCAATTCCCTACCTTAGGTATAATGATTACATATATTTTCTAATCTATTCCAACACTAAGAAATGAACATCTTGATCGGATTAAGAAAAGTTAGGAGTCTATTAAAAGAATGTAACATTAGTAGACATGTAGTACTTATTGATTTCAGGAGAGTAATACTGATACCTTTTTTGAAGTCGAGAATAGTCCAAGAATACACATTTAATAGCACGAGCAGATAGTTTGTCTAGTCCTGGAGACATGTCATGAACAAAACATACATAACCAAATATACGAGGAGAAATGTGAAAGAGAGGATCATTTGGAAAAAGAGAAACCTTATTATTGAGAGAGGAGGATGACATCCTATTAATAAGAAAATAGGCTGTTAGGATGACATCTTGCCAATGATGGACGAGAATGTTAGCACCAAGCAAAAGAGTGCGAGTAGTCTCAACTAAGTGTCTATTTTTCCTTTATGCTATATTATTTTGCTAGTGGTGTGTGAGGACAAGTGGATTGATGTGATATATTATGTGAACTTAAGACGGTAGAAAAATTAGATGGGAAGTAGTCTTTGCATAGTCATTTTTTAAAATTTTAATTATTTGACTGAACTGATTCTTGACTTCATTAAAAAAAGATGTGAAGATAGGTAACAATTCAGAATAGTCTTTCATAAGATAAACCCAAGTACATCTCGAATATTCATCAATGAACATAACAAAATACCTAAAACCAAAGGATGAGACACTACTTGGTCTCCATATATCAGAATGAATAATAGAAAAACTAGAATTACATCTTGATTCAGACCTTTTAGGAAAGACATATCTAATATGTTTTCGTAGTTGACATGACTCACATTCTAAAATTTGGATATTACTAAGCTCTGGGACCAATTTTTTTAATTTTGCCAAGTGGGGATGACTTAACTAATCATGTAACAGTTTAGGACTTGGAGATACAACACATAACACATGTGGACTAGATCCAAAATGGTATAAATCTCCAATTTTATATCCTTCACTAATTCGTCTCCCCAAACCACACTCTTGTATAACAAAGGACGTTTTGGTTAACTAGCTTAATGAAATTAAAAAGATCATTTGGAACAATAAGGATGAATTTGAGATTTAGGGAAGGAGAAAGGGAAACTTGACCGACTCTCTTTGAAGAAATTTTAGAGCCAATTTGCTAAGGTTATGAAATAATGATTATGTAACAGTATGATTTAGATTGGTTAGAAACATTTATAAATCAAGAGCCAAGTCATTCAGTGTTACCTTAGAAAGAACTTATCCAAACTGTTTTTCCACTTCTCATCTGGTTCCATCTAGTCGATATTGTCTGGTTTTGTCTCTAATCGGATTGTAAGTTGAGATTATATCTGCACACACACCCACATATCTGTCGTTGCTTAATCTTGTCTACCTATATGTTTTATGATAGGCAAACCTTGACTGGTTGTTTTGGTTTTATTATTAACTTCAGTGATTGACATGACTGTTTCATGGTAGTGCAATATAAATTTGTCTAATGTGAGTATGCTAATGTTGTGCAATTATTGTGTTTTAGTATGGGAATTGCAGATTAATTAAATGGATATTGAAGGTCAATCTTTTGATCTCTAGGGCGTGTGCTGGGTCACAGATACGGTGGAGACAAGGCTTTAAGTAAACTTTTATTCAAGAAGCTGTTTTAACATTTTAGTTACCTGGGTTTGGGCTCCCTAGTTCAGTCTTAAATATAAGTGAGAGATGGGCTGCCAAAGCCTTATAACAGATTGGCTGTATTTCTATTTCATGTGAGATCTCACCAATGATAATACTGATACAATTTTGTATAACAATTAAAACTAGTATGTTAAACTTTAAAGCAAAATTCAGTTTTATTTGTTATTATTTGTATTGAAGTTAAAATAATGAATCATGTATGCTTTAATTCTTGTAACATTTGAATTGTATCTGTTGTCTTCTGTAGAATGGTCACTATTCACTACACTGTTATAGTGTTTTCTGGCACGGCTGGTGATCCACAATTAACTACCTACCTATCTTGGATGTGGTTGGAAACCGGAAAACACAGCTTAATATGCTAAAATTAATTTTGCTTCACAAAACAACTGGTGGTTAACTGCCTGCGTTTTTCTTTAGAATTCAATTATTGGTGTACTGACTTCTTTGGTCGATGATGATATTATTGCTTATGTTTGTGGTTAAATATTTTTTTTTTTTTGCATTAACCCTTTTAGATTTTCTCTTTCTATTACTGAGATATTTTCAACCTTTGATTTGCAGTTCCTCCCTTTGCCTGCGGTAGCTGGCTTTTATTTGGCTCGCTTTTTTGAAAAGAAGAGTCTAGTGTCATACTTTGCTTTTGTTATTCTTGGAAGCTTGATGGTTACATGGTTTGTGTTGCACAACTTCTGGGATTTAAACATTTGGATGGCAGGGATGTCCCTTAAATCTTTTTGCAAACTCATAATAGCAAATTCTGTCTTGGCTATGGCTATTCCTGGTTTAGCTCTTCTACCTTCAAAGTTGAACTTTTTATCTGAGGCTGGTCTGATAAGTCATGCGCTGCTCTTATGCTACATCGAGAACCGATTTTTCAATTACTCTAGCATCTACTATTATGGATTTGAGGATGAGGTGATGTATCCTAGCTATATGGTTGTGATGACAACTTTATTGGGTTTGGCTTTGGTGAGAAGGCTATCTGTGGATAATCGAATTGGAGGAAAAGCAGTTTGGATTTTGACTTGCCTCTACTTTTCAAAGCTAGCCATGTTGTTTATTTCATCAAAGTCTGTTGTTTGGGTTTCATCCGTTCTCTTGTTGGCTGTTTCCCCTCCATTGCTTCTCTACAGGTAACTTTGACAGTCTCTGGAATTTGTTCGTTTGGAGGGATCCTACCTTAAGTAACCTGACATATTTCACCTCCAGATTTTATTTTCAAACTTGTGATAGTTCACTATTTCTTGTTTTTGTAGGGATAGATCAAAAACAACTTCCAGGATGAAACCATGGCAAGCCTATGCACATGCCTGTGTAGTTGCCTTGTCTGTATGGTTTTGCCGTGAAACAATTTTTGAAGCTCTCCAGTGGTGGAATGGAAGGTCTCCTTCAGATGGTTTAATTTTGGGCTTCTGTATACTGTTGACAGGATTGGCTTGTGTTCCAATTGTCGCTATTCATTTCCCACATGTTTTGGTATGCATATCTATCCAATCCTGTATTTTTAATTGTTTATTTTGGGAGTGGGGATCATATGACATACATTGCAATTTGCAATTTTTTTTGGTTGTTAATTGATTCATAACCAATTAGACATTATCTATGGTTCACAAAGTAATCAATCATGTCTTCCTTTTTATTCTGGTTCTAAAGATTGATCATAAGCTTTTGTTTTCTTGCAGTCTGCGAAAAGATGTCTAGTGCTTGTAGTGGCAACTGGTCTACTTTTTATTATGATGCAGCCCCCTCTTCCTGTGTCATTGAGTTACCAGTCAGACCTAATCAAGACTGCTCGTCACTCTGCTGATGATATCTCAATTTATGGCTACATAGCTGGCAAGCCTACCTGGCCTTCTTGGCTTCTTATTATCGCAATTTTGCTGACTCTGGCATCAGTTACATCTATTATACCCATTAAGTACATTGTTGAATTACGGACATTTTACTCCATTGCTATGGGGGTTGCCCTTGGTATTTACATTGCTGCTGAATACTTTCTCTGGGCTGGTGTTCTGCATGTTCTTATTGTTGTTACAATGGTTTGTGCCTCTGTTTTTGTTGTTTTTACTCATCTGCCCTCTGCTACAAGCACAAAGGTTTTGCCCTGGGTATTTGCTCTACTTGTGGCTCTCTTTCCTGTCACTTATCTTTTGGAGGGCCAACTGAGAATTAAAAATATTCTCGAAGATAGTGAGCTAGGAAATTTGGGTGAGGAGGAGAAGAAGCTTACAACATTGCTAGCAATTGAGGGTGCCCGGATATCTCTTCTTGGTTTGTATGCTGCAATCTTCATGCTTATTGCCTTGGAGATAAAGTATAAACTTGCTTCAATTTTGCGGGAGAAGGTTATTGATTCCGGTGGAGTTAGACAAAATTATAGTAATCAAAGTGCTTCTGCTAGTTTCCTGCCAAGAATGAGGTTTATGCAGCATCGCCGGGCTACTACAGCACCCGCCTTTACAATTAAGAGGATGGCTGCAGATGGAGCGTGGATGCCTGCCGTTGGCAATGTTGCCACAATATTGTGCTTTGCTATATGTCTAGTCTTGAATGTTAGCCTTACCGGTGGCTCAAATCGCTCCATATTTTTCCTGGCTCCTATCCTGCTGCTGCTTAATCAGGACTCGGATTTTGTTGCTGGTTTTGGGGACAAACACAGATATTTTCCTGTAACTGTAGTCATATCAGCCTACTTTGTTATAACTACCCTCTACAGCATAGGGGAAGACGTTTGGCAAGGAAATAGTGGATGGGGTCTTCAAATCGGTGGACCAGACTGGATTTTTGTGGTGAAGAATTTGGCCCTCCTCATTCTTACATTTCCTAGTCATATACTTTTCAACAGGTACGTGTGGAGCCATACGAAGCAGAGTGACTCACCCCCGTGGATAACTTTGCCCCTTAATCTGCTTCCTATTGCATGTACAGATGTACTCAAGATTAAGATCTTGGGTATATTAGGAGTTATATATTCCCTGTCTCAGTATCTAATTACTAGGCAACAATATATCTCTGGTCTAAAGTACATCTAAACGACCATCGTATATTCTGTACGATATGTTTGTCAATTTAGGTATTGATTATGCAGATGCATATCTTGCCTAAATTTGTATGAGGAATATGGTGAAATGCATTTTTGTTATTACTTTTAACCCATCCTGAAAATTTTAAATCAGTCTTCCTTGATGAGTTAATGGTTTGGCTATTTATATCCGAGTGTAGCTTGACGCTTCTTGTGACATGTCTGAAGCTTCTGTTGAAATCAAGAGAATTGATATGCAGTAACTTAAAAATTATGACTTACCGTGTTCTTGCTATCGTATTTGATGTGTTCTTGAATCTTTGTTATGCCAAACCCTTAAATAATTAAGGAATGGTTGCTGTGTATGGTAGAGTCTGATCTGGTGAGTAGGTCTAGTCACACTCACATTGTGAGAATGATATGTAAGAGATAACTTGTACTTTTACTGTGTGAAACCTATTGGATCATTGGTAGTCACAAGACTACAACAAATTAGTCTTTAGGCTTAATGAACTAGGAAAGTTGTGGCAGTACAAAGAAATTTGTATGACATTGTTATGAGTTTGGTAATGGAGTATGTTCAACCCAACGTAATGTTGCTGACTTTAAACTTTCCTTATGGCGAAAATACATGGAGGATTGACCCTTGATATTCTAATCCAAAACAGTCGTAGGTTTGTTGGATTTTTGGGTTTCATGGGATTGCATATTTTTCAGTGCACAACCTTTGAGCGATCTTCCATTTTAGCACCTTTTGCATGTTGCAAGTTATACACTCTCCATCATTCAAGCCTCTACAATTTGAATTGATTTTAAAAGCCAATAGTTCACGGTTAAATCACACCACATCTAAACTTCAATAATGCAGTCTTCGTATTAATGTCCATGCGCTTTTGTAGCTAGTAGAAGTTTGAGGCATTTCCGAAGCGAATATTAATTTCATTGCAAGAAGCTACAGATCATTTTCAATAATTGGCTTCTGCAACACTTCACCATCTTTGAACATGCCGCTCCAAGTCCAATCTTGGTTCGTTCACATGTATAGTTGCATTATTAAAGGAAAAAACAAAACTTATTTGCCGTTATCAAGTTTTGAGATAAATATCCAACCAATATTTGCCGACAAAGAAAGGTTAATCCAAAGAAACTTACGGAAAATATGGATGTAAGCACGGTTCTAATGTAACTAACACGCTTCTCGATTAACCTTGAACATCACCAAAGCTTTAAAAGTATGATTCATTTTAAAATTTTAATTTATTATCATTTTAAAATTCTAATTTATTATGATTTTATTATATTTTGATAAATTAAAATAAATAATATATAAAAATTATTATTAATATCATATCAAATTTATAATAATATGGAAAGAAATATCAATTATATAAATTTGAGTGTATACGTGCTTTTGTCACTATAATAAAAAAGATACATATTATTTTTCTTAAATATAAGGATTGAAAAAAAGTAATTTTTTTAATACATATGAAAATAGAAAGATGTCACGAGTATAAAAAGAAATGTTTTCTTTTTAATTCTCGAGGAGATTAAAGGCGAAGGAATATTTCAAAAATTGAAAGATGCTGATATTTATCTTTCCCAAAGGTTGAAAGATTCCTTCGAGGATTAGAAAGGAAAGTACAAAATGAGGAACACATAGTGACAAGACATGTTTAGAACCAAATACTCAGAGATGTTTCTTTCTTTCTCTCTATGCTTTCCAGGTTTTGTTGCTGACTAAAATGATTCCATCGACATTGAGCTCACACCATGCATTGCCTCAGGATTATCATAGACACCCCTCTTGCCAGATGCTCTTTCCAAATTCTACCATTTCTTTATCTTCGTCCAAATAATGTTATCCTAAAATATGTATTCACTGTATTCATATCAATCCAACTTATTCAAGATATGATCTAGTGCAATATTAATGATTTAAAATCTCATGAATTATCCACATCTTCAGTTATCTATTTAACTGAAAAAGTGACATAATTATATCTTGTTAAATGTATTTTAGTCATTACCATTAGTTCTAATTAATAAAAAATATCATTAATTCAAATTATAAAAACAACTTTTAGGCAGATTCACTTGCAAAATATGGAGCCTCTTCAACTTTAATTTCAAAACTTTGGAGCCTGTCTTACTTTTGTAATTTTTCTGGTTAGTGTAACAGGCTGATCTTTGTTTTTTATTTTAATTTATTTTTCTTTCCATAGAATATAGAAGATAATTAATATATTTTAATTTATGAGAATTAAATTATTTTTCAATACATGTTTCCACTACGTAATATATTTATTATTTTATATAAACAAGATAATTAAATATCATTTATTTTAATATATTACGAGTAGTAGTTTTTATTGTTTTAATGTATTTTAATTAACTATTTTGTTAACAAAAATTATAATTTTATTTTATTTTTTATATTTCAGTTCATTAACTTTGGATCTTTGTTTTACAATTTATGTTGCTGTCATATAACAAGCAATGGTTATTATTAGTATTATAATTATAATTCCTTTCTTAAATATTATTATTATTATTATTAATCTAAAAAGGAAAGTAAAATATAATTTAATATATTAATATTAAAAAATATATAAAGTTTAATTACCATGTGTATATAAATGATAAAATATTCGAGTGAATTGCAAACTCAACCATCTTTATTAATATTTTTCATTTTTAGGGATTCTGTCACAAAACTAATCAGAGTTAATGATAAGAATTAAAAAAATACTAAGAAAATGTGAAGATTATAAAAGTAACAAAAGTTTTTGTAAAGATTAAAACAAGATAGATTCATACTTGCAGAAAATTAAATATATTTTAACCTTTATCAATATATTTTTTGTACATTAATACAATAAAAAAACAATGCTATGCATGAGAATCTGATGAAAACGGAATTGAATTGTAGATAAAATAAAAGAATATTTTGGAGGGTTATATGTTTAGAAAAGCAAAAAGTTATATTAAATTGTGATCCACACGTCTAGAATAAGGAAATTCTCTCTTTTTTTATTACTCTCAACAAAAATATCGTAGCCACCGCGACCACAAGTAGTATCACAAGTGGGCCATGATAGTGAACTTCACAAAATAGAAATAAATAAATAATTACCCTCATTGAACATATAAAAAGAAAATAGTTGAGAAGCATATCGTGAAAAAGGAAAAAATTATAGATCGAAATAAAAGAATATGTTCGAGAGTGTAGAAAAGCAAAAAGTTATTTTAAATTCTCATTCTTCCTTTTTAGTTCTTTTAGTGGAGAAGCAAAAGATACATTGGACTACATGAGATATTCTGATAATGACACTTTCTACATTTTAGAACAATTGAATCACTCAAGAATTTTATCATCTCCTTTCATATCTGCATCCACTCATCTAGAATAAGAAAAATTCTATCTTTTTTTCTTGCTTCCAGAAAAATATCCTAGCCACTGCGACCACAATATATCTCATAATAACATGTACCTTTGCAACTTTTCCTCCTATATTCTTTTTTAATGAAGTAAACACATGCACGACAATGTTCTCGAGGAACAAGATTATAATGGAATGAGTAGAAAATAATATTCATGTCATACACAGAGTATTAAAATTAAAGTAATTATAAAATAATTTGAAATGAAAGAATATTTTACTATAAATTCATTTTTATGAGTATCATGTGACTTAGCTAAATTTGAAATTTCTTAAATTGATTAATGTTGAGCTAAGGATTATTTGATTTAACTGTAATCAAACTAAAGACATGTTCACTGAAATCGAGTTAATGATGTTTGTCCACCACATATCTATCACATTCTAGTTGGATATTTCTAAAGAACTTTTGTTTCATTAATGTGTAAAATTTGATAGAAGTTGCATCTAAATTAGGCGAATCTCTAAAGAAATAACAACATAATCATTCTTGTTCTAACGTATCCTTAACGGTTTAGCAAGAACATGGTCAAGAGAAGAAATGATTTTTCTAAAAAATCCACCATTATCATGCTATAGTTTGGCACAACCAAGCTAAATAACTCGGTGAAGATTTCCTGCCATGAGCGTGTTATTTTCACAACTTGTCTTGATTTTTGATATTGTTAGACAGGGTTCTAAGTTTTTATTATGTATATCCTCGGTTGTGCTTCTTTCTCGAGTCAATTATTATCTTAAACACGAGAATTCTGGAATAATGGACGTAATTTTTGGGAAGAATTTCATTATATTCATAAAAAAAATATTCAGAACTACCACGCATCTATAAGTATGGGTTAGTTGACAAATTTCATTGTATCCATTTGATAACTTGCGATGGGAGAATAAAACTCTCATAAATGATATAAAAAGAAAGAAATTTGGAAAAGTCTCAAGGGTTTGAGTGAAATATAATAATGAGTATAATATTTATATACCTTGCTTAAAAGCCACTTAAATATATTTTTTTCTTAAACAATAATTAGTTGAAAATTATATAATTTTAAATACTAATATACTTATAAGTCATACAAATTCTTTATTGAATATTACTAATATATAATTTTTAAATACTAATCAACTTCTTAGTTGAAAACAAATTTCTTTATATATATAAAAAAAAATCTTTTTGAATAACTTGAAATCCTAATCCAACACACATCTTTAATCTATATTAAGATTAGTTCTTACTTCCAAAATTTAAACACTTCTCTAATTTAAAGGAAATTAAATCCTAACTTATGATCTTCCTCTAGAGATTTTCAAGAGTATAGTTAGCGACCATCGAACATTACCCATATTTATTTGTTAGTGCTCCATTAATCCCTTTGACAGAGAGTATAAAGTGATTAATGAAATTTTTAAATCACAGTTTACAACTATAGTAGTGTCCTTAACGTTTTGATTTTTCTGGAAAGTGTTTTTTGTCCAGCAGTTTTTTTTAAAGATTTTCACGAGTGTCATATAATTGTTACACAAGTTCTACTGCAAAATATAAAATTTTCAACCATATATAATGCAAAACGACTCATAATATGCTTAAAAACACCGTAGAATATGTTTCTACCTTTAACATAATAAAAATAAGGTGCGTTTAGTTTACATAGAAATCATATATTTAACGAGTTTATTCTTAATCTTTATAAAAATTGTATAACAATTGAGTGGTGTTGCTGGAACACAACGAGTGATTTGTGGTATTTCTCATCCAAAATATGTTTTAGTTCCTCAAGGAGAATATAATATCTTTTTTATTCTAGAGGAAAGAAGGAAAACTATGTCTATGTTTTGGTTTTTTTATTTAACCCAAGGTATCTTTTAGTGGAAAGGTGAAAATTATTTTTTTAAATGCTAATATTCACTTAAGAAAATGATATTTTTGAATATATATTACCCCAAAAAAAAAAAAAAAACTCCTATAGTGACATATTATATTTAAGAAATATAATAATCGACCATTTTTCATCCTATTGAGAAATTATATATGTTGTTCTTTAATTTAATTTAATTTAATGGGGAATGATAAGCAATTAATTCCTTGTATATTGATTAAGTAAACTTCTGATCACAATCCTTGTGTGGGTTAATATTAATATTCCTCATTAAGGTGATAAAGTGTAGGCTTGATTACAGAATTAAACGCATAAAAAAAAGTTGATAAATTGAACGAGTAATATAAATATATATTGAAATATCCACCATGCCCACATTTAAAGAAGGTAAAATTGCCATCAAAATGATGCATAAAAAAACACTTTTCAGAAAGTGGATGTAATTTTCTAAGAGATGGTCCTTTTTCATTCACCCTCATTTCTTTCCTCAATTTTTTGTTCGTCCTAAATAAAATGAGAAAAAGATAAAAGTCAGAATCTATTGATGGTACCTTAAACTCACACAAGAAAGCGTATATAAAGGCAAGACATTGGGCTCACTATTTGAACTAGAGGCAAGAAAGTGAGAAAACATATATCGAAATCATGCGTAGCACAACGAATAACCCTCTTGTTGTTGGACGTGTAATAGGAGATGTTCTGGAGCCCTTTTCATGTTCTGTCCCTCTCAGAGTTGTCTACGACAACAACAAACAAGTCATCAACAGTGGTGAGCTCAAACCCTCCCAAGTAATCAACCAGCCAAAAGTTGAGGTTGGTGGAGATGACCTCAGAACCCTTTACACTTTGGTACACCTTCATACTCTTCTAACATTTTTCTTTTACATTCTTCCTTTTGCTCTTTCAATAATGAAAGATGCTTAGGTTTGCTTATTGCTGAACCATGACTCGTATCAGAGATGTGTATTCACCACAAAGTATTGGTCTTTGTAGGTCATGGTGGACCCTGATGCACCCAGCCCAAGTAACCCAAATATGAGGGAATATCTACACTGGTAACTTCTCAACACAGTTAACTCTCATCTCAATCACTCTTCGTGTTTGCATATTCTACGAAGCTATATATTAATTCATCAACATACATCTTCATTGCATCATAAACGATTTAACTCAAACCATTAAGCAATTTTGGCATCACAAATGCTCTGATACACTTCCAATCTGACATACTTTGATATTAAGAATTTAGATATATTTAAGTCCACATTAGATTAAAAAAAATGAAAAGTTGACTAACTTGTAACTAGAAGGATTAACAATTTAAAATTATAAGATTTTAGGTTAAAAAAATATCATATGGTTGATTAGTGTCTTATAAGAATCTCTTTATTTTTAATCTCTTAAAAATATTCAATATTTAATTTCTTTCATATAATTCTATCTTATTTTTGTCAACATTTTCCATGTAGTGATAACTGAATATATCAACGGTAATGTGTGTTATGAGGATGGGATTGGTTTTAAACTTGTAGTAAAAAAAAAATGGTAATTTCATATAACTAAAGTCAATAAAAGTATATTTACGCTCTTACATATGATATACACAATAATTACACAATTAACGTTGTGAGTTATGCAGATTAAAAAAGAGGAAAATGTTTTAAAAAACTATGAAAAATATAAACTAATTTTAATTCTACAATATAAAATGAAATAAATAAAAAAAAACTAGTATATACGAAGTATATGAGTAAGTTTTGAAGCAAAAGAAAGTGAAATAAAAACTAGCTTAATATGAACCGGTTTACTTATGAAATATAAGGGCATACTCATAATTGAGATGATAGTATGGTAAATAATCACTTGAATTGAAAAATCACAATCACTAACCCTAATTATCTCTCTCCATATATATAATTGTATATGGTGAAGAATATTATTCGTGGGTTACGGGTCAACCTCAGAAAATATTTTAAATTATTTGTATATTTGTAATTTTGAATTTTTTTTAAATATTTAATTTTTATTATAGTTTAAATAAAATATTATATATGAAATTCCAAGTCTGTTTAATTTTTCTTATAAATAATTATTTTAATATATATATATATATATATATATATATATATATATATAACTGAATTGTTATATTGAATAAAAAAAGTTAAAAAATCATTACTAAAAAGTTAATTATTTTTTGTAATTTTTCTTGTTAAAAATATTATTTAAATTTATTACAATTTTTATAAAAAATTTATAAAAAAATATTCCCATGAAATATAAAAATATCTAGTAGAGGATATTTTATATTCTTTTATCTTGACGAGATTAGATTATTTTTGTCTTTTTCTTTTATTTAGTGATTCAAAATGGAGGCATGTTTTCGGAGAAGAGACTAATTAGATTTGTATCTTTTGAGAGAAGATTATTATATTTGTTACATGGGATAAGAAAGGAGAGATAAAAAAAGAAAGATAAGCGTCAGTAAAATGTATAAAAATAATACGTGTTGTTGATGTATAGAGAGAGAGTTTAAGTTACTTCAATCCTATTCATTCTTTTTTTTTTTCCAATTTAACTATTCTAATAAATAGCTCTATTTCTAAAAGATAAAAAACATCAGAATTAACTCTTTTAAAGTTACTCCAAAAATTATATTAAAAAACATAGTATTCATCTCATGCTTTATTTTTTGTAATTAATTTTAAAATACTTATTATTCTTACTCTTTATCAGTAATTTATCTTAATTAAAATTAATAAAAAATAAAGGAAAAATATTTTAAGGTTATTTTTTGTAATTTCGAGCGTATTGTTTTATATATTAATTTTTAAAAGAATTTACACATTGAGTATATATCATGGTAATAATTAAGTTGCTAAAGTATTTATTCTTGAAGGACAAAAAAGTTGGCAATATACATTAGTGAATTCTATAAGGATTTACTAAGGTAATAAGCTCTTTTACTTTTTAGGAGTATGGTAAGAAGTGACACCTTAAATGTATTTTTAAATACACAATCAAAATTTACTAATATACTTCTAAAAATACTTAAGATATAACTTGTTAAACTATTTTATAAAAATAAAGTACGTGTATGTTATCAAATCTTGTGGAGTTTGTTAATATACATAAACTTTTTTTAAATGAATTAGCAAGTTATAATTACGATTATCTGAAAATTCATCTAAATTTTTTCCTTTTCAATGGATGCTTAGGTTGGTAATCAATATTCCAGCAACAACAGGGGCAAACTTTGGTACGTACCCAACTCATTTATTTGCCAGTTTTTTAATTTTTTTTTCTTTGATCCTTTTATCATTTATTTGTCTATAAATATCGAACACTATACAGACAGAGAAATACCCATACATATTCATGGAGTGACTTTATTATTATTATTTATCTGTATCTGACTTTCATAGCGTAAATTATTTTAATTGAAGTTGAATTTAAATTTTAGTTTGTTTGTGGATCAAAATGGATTTACTTTAAGATCGATACTAAAAAAGGGGTTTTCAATTTCAAAAGCACTTTTAAAACTGATCTTTTCGAAAAATTTAGATTTATTGTAAAAATAACATAATATCATTGAATTAAAATAAAATAAAATAAATTTAATTTAAACTTAATTACAACATAAGCTTTTATCTAAAATTTTAAAATAATATGTTCATAGATTTCTTATTTATTTATTTATATGTTGTTTAGCTTTTTTATTTATTTTCACATTAAATATGAACCATCTTTTTACCAATCATAAGACTATTATACAAGAGAATACAAATGACTTGCAATCTAAATCTTGATTTAATCCAATGAGTTTGAACATCTTTTCATATATTATAATATCCTTGTTGATCACGAGAAGACATATTTTGTTAGAAGTTGGTGAGAACATCCTTAACAAAGGGATTTACGTACGTCACCATTATGACGTTTAATTATTGATTTTGCAACAACGAAGAGAGAAAAAAAACACCTTTATATTACACAAGCATCACATAAAAACACATGCTATCTATCCAGT
Organism: Sphenostylis stenocarpa; assembly: GCA_963425845.1. NCBI lineage: Eukaryota > Viridiplantae > Streptophyta > Magnoliopsida > Fabales > Fabaceae > Sphenostylis > Sphenostylis stenocarpa. Next base: position 21,916,562 of record OY731398.1, read on the forward strand.
GACAACAAGACTGATATGAGAAAGGAAGCATGGTATTAATTTGACAGGACAAGAGATAGTGAGCTATGAAAGTCCACGACCAACGTCAGGAATTCACCGTTTAATATTTGTGTTGTTTCGACAACCCTGTCGACAATCCATACATGCTCCTGGGTGGCGCCAAAATTTCATCAGCAAAGATTTTGCCGAGTATTACAACCTTGGATCACCGGTTGCTGCTGTGTATTTCAATTGCCAACGTCAAGGTGGTTCCGGTGGTAGGAGGCTAGTCTTATAAATATAAATATATTTATATTCCACATCATAAAAATAAAATCAAATAAGTATAGTGATACACTCTTCTCTTACCAATGTCATACCTCTTCCATGGAAGTTGCTATGCAAATATTACAAGGCTTTATTTCCCAACAATAAACACTCTCGTTATATCTTTCTCTTCTAAAATAAACAAACACCATCATTCATTGGACCAATACTACTAAGCCCAATTCGAGATAACTAGGCCCATTTGTAGATACATAGGCCCAATAATATAATGGGATCAACAATTTTACAACCCAACCTCCACATGTAAATTGTTAGCAACAAATAACAAATATTGTGCGATTCACTCATATAGAAAAAGATATTAACACTCTAACGTTACTCTTAATTATTTTACAAGAACAAAATAAATTCATTATTTCTCTTATGAGAATAGAAAAAAGTGACTACTACACATTACTTAATTCATTAGGTGAAGAGCTATTCAAAAGGAGTTTCAATAATTTAAAGCATTTAATAAATCAACAAAGTTAATCACTTTTTTTAATCCGTGTGAATTACCTTATGTATATCATTTGAAAACATAAAATAGTAAGACGACTATTGGCACGAATATGTTTTTTGATATTTCTATTTAACATTAATAATGACTTAGGATTCAGAAAGTGGATAAATAAAAATAAAGAATGGGTTAATAGAACAAAATTGTATAAAAAAATAAAAAAAAATGTGGAAGAAAAGAAAACCCTGCTTTATAAAATAAATCTAAAAAAAAATGTTCGTTGAAATGTTTTGAAAAAGAAAAGAAAGTAGAAGAAAAACGTTAAGGTGAATAATACTAGAATGTGGAGGTTTGGTCCTGTATGGTATGGTATGGTACGGGATGGTATGGGGAGAAAGTGAGGAATCTGGTGTTTGATCCACACATTAGTATGTGGTGTGCTCTCGCCCTCAAAGATGCTTTATGCTTGTGAAGTTAAGACACAAAAGTTGGGAATTTGAATATTCACACTCTCCATAAGAGATTTAATACTTCACAACCAGATTTTGAAATATTCTCAGATAGAGACACTTAAAATATTAATAATATTCATCTTTCTTCACAATTCTAAAAAAAAAATCTAAATATATGAAAATAAACAGAAAAAATGTAAAAAATAAAATAAAACAAAGGCAATTCGTTAAGTTGACTCAGTTCAACTCACCCGAAAAATAAGTTATTTTATTCTCTCTATATAAATATTTATAATAAATAATGAATTAAAAATTGTTTAATATAAAATAGATTTTTTGACTGGTAATTAATTTTCATATTTTGTGTGAAAGTCGTAATTCCTTTCCCTTCTTGGTCTCCGAAATGAATCTTAATAATTAGTGTTGTGTTGACCTAGAAAAGGACCCGTAAGTAGGGTCACAATCGCAAACCAATCGCAAAACAATTAAGTGTACCAACAAACATGCACAATTATAACCTTTTTGGAGAATCAAAGGCATTGAGTTTATTCAATCTTTGTCATGCATATTATCCTTATTCTTCTAGATAATACTAGAATATGTAGCTGAAGGAGGTGAACCACTAACAATGTTTTGGAGCATCCTTTAGTCAAGACACAACACCTTTAATTTATTCAAAGCCACCATGAGATAATGCCATACATATTGCATAAAGTTTCATCCAAACGTTTCCCAAAGAACCTTTTTTTTCTTTGTCAGGCTTCAATTCCCAATTCGTCGTCTCCGAACTAGGAACTTCATAATAACAGCTTGGATACTTTAATTCTTAAATTTTATTATTAGAAAACTATTTTTCTAAAGTAAACTTTGGTTTCAAATTACGAAATAAAAATTAATTTATCCTTCAATGTTACTCAATTAAGACCACCTTTTGAAAGTAACTCGTTATATCCATAGCCCTCACTCAAAATATATTTATTTAAAAAGTTCTCCTTAAATAAGGATTCCCGGTCAATAATAATAAGGAAAACTATAATTTTAGTACACTTTGGTTAAAAAATAATTTTAGTTGAAATCAAGTAAAAAATATTACTATATAATATTTTTAACTATTAAATATTAAAATTATTTTTTGTATTTGATAATAATTTAATACTCTGTTAAAAAAATTAATTTAATATATCTGTATTACTTATGAAAATTAGTTAAGAAACTAGACATTTTAAATTAAAAATACTTCAAATTCGCTATATAGAATAAAACTTACCCTCTTGACTAATTAATTTCACATTTAGTTTTAATCACCACAATTTATTTGTATCCTTAAATTAATCAATATTTACTAAATTTCCTGTTATGGATATAATTTACTTTAGAAAAAAAATTGAGGAATTAAAGTTGCAGAATCTTTAGATTGTATGACCTAACAATGAATTTAAGACAAAAACTTAATTTTAGTAATAAAAAGATAAGTATCAATTATTAAAAATAAATAACTCGTTCCTTCATATTTTTTAGTATCATGGAGAATTTTAAATCCGTATAGTTTCTTTTTAAGAAAAATAAGTATGAAAATTATTTTACTTTTTAGTATTTTTAATTTTATTTATAAATTTTGCATACATACTAAAAAATTTAGTTTATTTTTGTAGTTTTAATTTTATCTTACTTTTATTTTTCACCTAACTTTGAAGTACATAAAATATTAAAAAATGTTTATTATTTTTCTTAATTATAGTATTATTTTATTATAATTTTATGGTTTATCTCATTATGATATATTTAATAAAAAGATAAAATTATATAAAATATATTTCATATGTAATGGTTAATTTTAATAATATTACCATAATTATATAAAAAATTATGATATTATCGTTTTTAGAGACAAAACTATTGTCAATCATGATGAAAATAAAGTTTAGGTTTAGGATTATCCTTTAATTTTGAATTGAGATTTATATTTTAGTATATTCATAAATTTTATTTTGCTTAAGAATAAAAATTAATGATAATTTATATATATATATATATATATATATATATATATATATATATATTTCTTCATCTTCCAAGTGTGCTTTATGGACCAAATCAAGACAGATTAGAGTTGGACAATATATTTGATATGATAATTAATTTTAACAATGTTATTATAATGGACATGAGATCAAAATACTTTTGTTTCTAGACGGAACATTGGTGTCTTTATAACACGGAAAATAAAGTTTTTATCCACTCTTATCTCTTAGTCCTTGATAATAAAACTATTTTTGATATACTTATAAGTTACATATTACTTAATAGTCAAAACCTAATTTTATATATATATATAGACACTTTTTAAAAATAAAACCGTGATGGACTAACTAAAATTTTAAAGTGCATAATACTTAAAATATATTAATTGTTCTTAATAATATTATTATAATAGATATATGGTTGTGTTATGTTGTTTATAGACGAAACATGAAATGAGAGTGTCTATCATGTGGATAAAGATAGAACCTTGATATACTACTACCATTTAATGACTAGGGAATAAAGATAGAGTATTCTTATCCTATCATGGGAATAAAGGTAGAGCCTTGATATACTATTACTATTTAATGACTAGGGGACAAAGATAAAGTCTTAACATACTGCTTTTCTATATATATTCATAAATTCATATGAATTATGAATCCAAATCAATAGTAATTATATATATATATATATATATATATATATATATATATATATAATTAAAATTAGAAACATATTTTATCATGTCATTCACAATAACGTATTAGTAAACGAGTCATTAATTCACACATCATCAAAAAGAATATAACGTAAATTATGAACGCGATTAACTAGTAATGACCGATAAAAATTGTTATATTATGAAAAATGAAGATAAATATTAGCTTAGATTAATATACTATGCTGTAGATATTCATAAGAGCATTTTAAGAAAATTCAATACAAACTTTTAACACGAAATTAGTACAGATGTATTAATGGTTCTATCTATCTATATCTATATACATATAAAAAGTGATACATGAAACTAGAAAGAAGGACACGATAAAAAATAAGTCGAAGATTATGGATATAAACTAAGGGTGAAAATATAAAAGTTGTTTCATATTCGATTTCGTCTAATGTTTTTTCCTCCTAATTTGGTTGAAGCAGAATAAAACGTGGTGAAATAATTTTTTAAAATTAAATCAAAGCGTAACATCATTTGATCATAAAGTTTCATGTAAATAAAATGTAAAATTTATAACATTCATTTTAAAAATATATCTATTGTTCTTTTTAATTGTTGACAATTATTTTTTCATGTCAACGATGACGAAAATTAAACTCGTTTATTCATGGCTAAGTTATTTTTGGATTATTGACTTTTGAAATGCTTTACTTCTTTCACGTATGGAACTATTTATTTCATGAGTTGACGTTCCAGTCTCAATTATTTTACTTCACGGGCTTATTTTTTTTTCTTTTTTATTCCATCTATGGCTAAAAATATAAACATAAAGTAAAGATGCTTTTTTTTTTTCTTTTTTTAACAAGTGAGATACCCTTTTGCTTTCTCCCCCACTGCTCTTTTATAACAAACATAGATCTACAAAGTCTTGTATTGAACCTAATTCAATGTAAATATTAAACTAGATAATAAGAATATTTGCCTCCATCTCAGTTCAACTCATAATGAAACGGGTTTATTTAGTTGAAACTTGATAGAGAAATATGGCATAAAAATTCGAATCAATCTAAACTGAGTCAAACCTGATTTTACCCCTAAGCACCCGAAATATGTATAAGAAAAAGAAGAATCTATTGATGGCACACGAGGAAATTGATGACAGACATTGGAAGAAGGTGTATAAATAGGCGTAGGCATATTCATAACTTGAATCAAAAGCAAGAAAAGATCAATGGAGGACCCTCTTGTTCTTGGACGTATAATAGGAGAAGTTTTGGATCCCTTTACGAGTTCTGTGACTCTGAGGGTTGTTTACAAGAATAACTCAGATGTTATCAATAGTTGTGAGTTCAAACCTTCTCAGATTGTGAACAAACCAACAGTTCATGTTGGTGGAGATGACCTAAGAGTTCTTTACACTCTGGTATGCTCCATCCATAGTATTCATTAATTCTTCATTTCTCTCTCTCTCTCTCTCTTGCTCAAATTCTACATCCATCACCATGCACACTTATTAACTCTATATGCAGATAATGGTGAACCCTGATGCTCCTAGCCCAAGTCACCCATGTCTGAAGGAATATTTGCATTGGTCAGTGCCTTCTCTTGCCACTTAATATCAACGTTTAAACACCTTTTTAATGATTTAAATTTCGCATAATTTCGTTTTGTTTTCTAAAATTCATCTTATTATTAATAAATTAAAAAAAAATTGCTTAAGTCCTTTTGTTTGAACGCTTATCACCTAGGAAAATAGGTTAAATTAGTGCTAGTATAACATTAAATTAAAATAGGTTAACACACTGGCTAGATTAATATTCTTTTCATACGAAGGAAAATAAAACAAACTAGGTAACAGTAGCCAAGTCAGAAGATGTAAATAAATCAGTAGCATGTATTCTCAACATAGGTGTATTCGAATATAGATGTTTTTATATATGTTTGTGCATGATAAACATTTTTAAATTCATTTAATTATCTTTTACAAATATAATGTTTTTTTTTTCAGCTTATAAATATTATGTTGAAAGAGCATCTTATATTTATGACAATTCCATAGTTCTGTTCCAGATGCCAATGCAGTACATATATATCATACATAGATTAATCTAGATTATGTGTTTTTTTGGACCACCTATAAAGTATATACAATAGGAATTATGTAAAACTAATTTAACATTGACAAATTCTAAGGACGCTAATTAAGGAATTAAACCAACGTGTAATAATTTGTTTCTTCATAATTGTTAACTACGCATGCTTCCATAACTTCTAATAAATACATTTTCCATCTAAAAAAATTGTAATTTAAGTTTTTTTACACGAAGGTTTAGAAAATTAATAAATATGTAGTTTATTGAATTTACTTTTTCAATAGATATATTACTTTATCTGTTGAAAATATAAATATTTATATAATTTATTTGGAGACAAATTAAAAATAATTAATTAGCACATCCTTAAAAATTGAAAATTTTAGTCAATTTCAAATTAAAAAAAATTAAAATTACAATGGTTTTGAAATTGAGAAAGTATTTTATTATCTTAATTCTTTAATCAGAAATGGTGAACAACTAGACCCTTTAACCCGACGTAAAGTTAATTTAAAGCTAAAGTTAAAAAAAAAAAAACAGTTCTAAAATTAAAATAGAAGTTGTTTGGCAATTTTCATTTGAATTAGTGTAATTTTTTGAGTTAAAATTTATTTGGGAAAAGATAATTAATTTTATTTAAAATTAATTGCTTTACTCAATGAAAAATATTTCGAAAAATAAGAATATTATATATGTAAAATTGATTTATTCAAAATATATTTATTTTAACGGTAACAACAAATACATAAAAGTATTAAATATGCATTGAAAACTTGTTTAACAAATAAATTATTAATGATTGTAATTATGGTTGTAAAATATAGTAAGAATAAATTAATATATATTGAAAACTTATTTAAAAAAATGGTTGTGATTATGAATAAATAAAAAAACATAATAACAAATAAGAAATTAAACTAAAAATGATAATCACAAACATTTTAAAATATTAAAAAAATAACATTTCGTATTTAATGTAATCAATTCGTTTATATATGTGTTAAGAAAAAAATCACATTTAATGAATATAAATTAAATAAACTAAAGACGTGAAAATTATTTAATAGAAAAGGTAGCGAAATACAATAAAAATAAAAATAAAAATAAAAATGGTATATAACTCTTTTTGTGTATATAACTAATGTTCTTCACTGAGTGGCTAGGTTGGTAACCAATATTCCAGCTACTACGACAGCAACGTTTGGTACGGCTACAACTTTGACGTCGTATTAATTTCATTCTACGTTGTTGACATTATTGATTTTGTTACGATGATTATGTGGAATTTGGTAGGACATGAGATCGTGGAGTATGAAAGTCCACGACCAACGACGGGGATTCATCGTATTGTTTTTGTGTTGTTTCGTCAATTGGGTAGACAAATTGTGCATGCTCCGAGATGGCGCCACAAGTTCAACACCAGAGATTTTGCTGAGGTTTACAACCTGGGATTACCAGTTGCTGCTGTGTATTTCAACTGTCAACGTGAAAGTGGTTGGGGTGGCAGAAGAGCTTAATCTCATCTCATTTACCCTTCTTCAATTAATACAACTCATTTATTATCATCACACAACGACTACCCTCAAAACTATGTCTTTGCACCACACTACTACTGCACTTGTTGAAGCTATATATATGGTCACTTGTTCTCAAATAACATGATTTTTAATGATGAATCGTCGCCTCAAAAACAATATTTCTTTTAATTTTTGGTCTTTTTTGTGATTTCAGCTTCTATATTCAAGAAAATCTATAATTTAAATTCAATATTTATTTTTGTAAATATTTTATTTCTTTTATTTTGATCCAACTGAATTTTAAACCTAGTACAGTCATGTAAAATTAATAAAAAATATTTAAATTAGAAAAATAAAATCACATGAAAAAAAAAACAGAGGAGATAAATTGCGGATAAAATATATATATATATATATATATATATATATATATATATATATATATATATATATATATATATATATATATATATATATATAACCAATGAAAGTACGATTTCCATTGACGATTAAATTCCAGGGGATTAATTTAAAAGAATATACAAAATGTAAAGAGATTCTGATATATGCTTAGGCCTAAGACAGTAGCCCTAAGGCCTCGGAATACATCCAATTTAGTTTGATTGGGCCTAGCAACACAAAAGACAGCCATGATATTTTCACTCCCATTTTCCTTTTCTCACCCCTACTATTTACTTTATTTTTTTATTTCACTCCACCCTTTCTTTTAAAGGAAAATAATTGTTAATATAATAATTATAAATACTTTTATATTATTAAAAGAGGATATAAATTGAGTGAATATTCAAGGTTAGTGTCAATCAATCACTAGTCTTTAAAGAAAATAAATAAATAAATAAAGCTTCACCTACGAATCTACACCTTTATAACATCCATTATTTAAATTAAAATATTCTATTATTAAATAAATATTTGAAAATTAAAAATAAAAAAAAATGATAAAAATAGGTATTAGTATTGTTGAAATATAGGTGTAGGTAGATCATTCTTTGTTTGAACTATTTTTTCTCTCTCTTTCTCCTGGATACACTCATATTCGAAATTAATCTCTTGAAAATTATTGTGACAGGAAAAGAAAATATTGGAATATCTTTTGTGAGGACATTATTGGATCAAAACAAGGTGGTGCGAATATGAGCAGCATGAAAAGCCACACATTATTGGTCTAACATTAGACTAAGCCTAACATTATTCGCTTCTGCATTTTTCTTCTTCTTCTTCTAAATTTAGTTGCTCCCCCAAAAAGGATTAATTTTTGTGTATTGCTCAGAGATCTAAACTAAATCCATAAACAATCAAACAGAAAAAGCGAAGTGGATGTGTTTATGTTTTCTTAGAAAAAACAAGTTTTTATTTTGTTATTGTTTCACCGTTTGCTTATATTGTCGTCGCATGGTCGGTGGTTGGTGGGTAAAAATTTCCTTCGATCTCCAAATACACTTTTTTCTTTACTGCTAACACCTGAATTATTTTGTTGGTTATATTTTCTCATTTTGACCTAACATTCGTAAGTCATCCAATGTTTTGTATGCATCTTATCGAATTTACATTCATACTTCGCAATCTACCAAGATTGTTTTGTTTTAATTGTTTTGTTTTAACGGTAAAAGTTGAAAAAAAAGATGGAATAAATTGTGGATTCGAATTTTCGTAAAAAAAAAATATGGCCTATTAATAATTAATATTTGCCCATTAAAATAATAATAATTCAGACACACTATTTTACTTGTTAAGAGAGAAAAAATATTCCTTTTTCTGATTTATAAACTGTAGTAAGTGCCAAAATTGAAAAATAGATATTCTGGCTGCGAAAACCTAGTGGGTGCAGAAGCTCGTACTGATTTCACTTTTATGAAGTCAGAAAACTTATGTACGTGTCTGTGTATAGTTAACATACTTTAAGATAGACCACTCAAAAATGAGTTAAGATTGATTAAAATTTATTCTTTTTTCGTTTATATTAAGAGTGTCAATTACACGTGTCAATTACACCAAAATATTGAGCTAGTAAAATTTCTTCATCCACTTGTTATCATTATATTCGTATAGTAAATATCATACTATTGCCGTAAATAATAAGCTGTTATTTCGTGTCGTTTTCAAATCGAAACTTAAAGATCAATCATAAAACGATTTCTTGGGAATCGGTATAAAATGGATCACTGTAAGAGTATTTAAAATTAATAAAAAAATAGCCCATTTTAATGTTAAAAAGACAAGTCTATTCCAGTTAAAATGTTCTACAATGATAGAGAAATAATAAGATTATATATATAAATTAATTGTAATAAAAAATATGTGTACAAATCTTATCTTATAAATTAATTTTAATAAAAATATATTTATTATAATTATTATTGTTAGTCGTATTTATATATGACGATTTTAGGGATGCATATGAGTCGGATCGATTAGGTCGATTTTGGTTAAACTTATCAGTAATTCAATAAGGTTAGGTTGAATTGATTTTTAATTTTTTTTATTCTACAATCCAAAACTCTAAACTTTAAATCCAATGGATTGAGTTAGATTGAATTGAATTAATTGGGTAGCAAATTTTTAAAACTAATTTTTAATTTTAAAATATTTTATTATAATATTTTTTAAAAAATAAATTAAATTATTTATTATTTTAATAATTTAATAATGCATAAAATAGAATTTTCATTATAAATTTTTGTGTTTAGTATAATTTTTTTCTCTGGTTTTCATGTATTATGATTTACTCCTTTAATTTTGTAGTCGTCATAAAAAAATTATTAATTTAATGACGTGTGGTATAATAAATGATGAATGGTATATTTTTAAGTATCAAATAAAGTATTATAATGTTTTTATTTAAAAAAAAAAAAATAAAGGTCATATTGTCATTCTAGAATTCTAGATTATAAATCGTTGTGTTTTCAAAAAATATATTTTTTTTGTGTTGGTTTCTAATAACGAGGATTCTGAAGAAAGGGTTAAAGTCTAACCTCTGATGGTATTGAACCACCACTATCATCACCTTAATTTGTTGATGGTGTTACTACTATCCATGGAAAATGACATGGTGAAAGGGTTTTGAGCTTCTTCTAAAATGAACAACTAGGGTGTTTAGTGTTGCTCACATAACAATAATTATCTTTACCAAGTGTGCAGAAAATCAACGACCCTAAAAGATTTTAGTTTCTTCAAAAGTTATCACTTTTGATCAAAATTGGTTTGAAAGTAGGTGTTTTTAACAAATGGGGTTGACGTACAAAACCATAAACGACAAATTTTAAAAAATGAAGCAAACTCAAAATGCTAAGGTTTAGAAAGAAAAAAAAACGAAATTTTGAACGATAAGAAGAATAAACTTTGGTGGGATATTCAAAATTGGTGATGAACGCGGTATACATCTCAACATCTTCACTGCTAAAGTCACCAATATTGCAATGTTACATCCTCCCATATCTGCACTGTTAAGTAATACCAATACAGTAATTTTCAGAAGAAATCAATTGAAAAGAAACTAAGAAAATTCTATAAACCGTTCCTGTTACACTCTGTACTGTAATATTTGTTATTTTTTTAATATAATTACCCATGTGATATAATATTTGTTGAAATTTGTTATTTCAGAAATATTTGTTATTTTCTTTATAATGTAATATTGGTTCATATTTGTTGTTGTATAATATTTATTATTCTTGTAATATTTTTTAATCTTAGTTGTTTCTTATTATTCTCAATTTAAATATTCCAAAGTTAAAAAATAAAAATAAAAATACACTTACTAGCAGCCACTGCCGAAAGTTTGCTACACCATCTCAACCCCACTTTTAAACCTCAAATAGCTTCTAATCACCATGAACCAACACATGTCCTTGTCTGTGTGATTTCATTGGAGATAAAATTATGTTCAGCAAAAAACTAGTCTATTTGTGTTTGGGATGAAAATAACAAAGATACATTTTAAATAGTAAAATAAATCTGAAAGAATTTTTTATTTTTATTTTTATTTTTATAAGTTATTGGACCTAATGCTGTTTTTGTTTTATTAAACTTGAGACAAGATAAAAAAAAACATATTACAAATAGTAATCAGTATGAAAATTTATTTATTTATTTATTTTGTTTAAATTCTAAATAAAAATGACTCAACTTTTTTCCTTAAAAAGGATTTACATTAGTATATCATTATTAATGTATTAACAATTTAAATTTCAATAATTATCATTTTTTTCTCCCCAAATAGTATTTTATGAAATTAATAAATATGCAATATTATTTTTATTAGAGTTGTAACAAAATATTTCATAAAAAAGTTAATCACTTTATATCTACATCTAACTTAATTGTCATAAAATTATAATAATCACTTTAAATTTTTTTTATTTGATTATAACAAAATACTTCTTAAAAAAATCAATCCAAATAAGAATTATAAATATAATAATTTAAATATTTAAAATTTAATAATTATTTTGGATAAATTTTTGATTTAATTATTACATAAATTATAAAATAATAATCACTTCATATTATTTCTAATTTGATTATTACGTAATTATTCAATTTTAAAATAATTTCAAATACACTTTTAATTTAGTAACAAAATAGATAAATTAAAATAAAATATTCATAAATTAAAAAAAATATATGTCACTCTGATTTTCCTTTACACTTAGAGATACTTAGGAATATAGAGATAATATTTATCTATGAAAAATATAAATATTTTTATTTTTAATAGCAACATTTAATAGATATATAATTTTAAGGGATAAAATAAATAATTTTAAGATATTAATTTTTCACATCTAATTAAAATTAAATCTTTTTTAGAATGAATGTTGTAGAGTGTTAATACTTTCTCTACATATGATCGACTCTCGAATCCAATTTTAATTTATAGACTTTTTTTTCTTTTAAATATTTTTTTTATATTTTTTTAAAATAAATATTAATAAAGACTTCATTATTTTTTTTCATTTAAAAACATATTTTTGTCGTTTTGGTCAAAAACACTGTGACATACAAGATTCTAAAGATAAAAATTTAAACACCAATAAACTTGTATTTTTCTTTTTGAATTTGTCACTTGTTATGCTTCAAACAGTTGCACCGAGAGAAAAAAAATCATGCGTTTTATTCTTCTTTGTTGCCTGATTTAAAAAATAAGAAAAGGAATATAATCTTAAAGAAAACCCCTCCCCCAAAACTTGTGATTTTCTTTCTGAATTTGTGACTTAGTAAGGTTCAAACCGTTGTTGAAGGAAAAGGAAAAAAGTGATTCTTGTAGCTTATATTTTCTACGAGAAACACTCTTTTAAAGTTATAAAAAAAAATATCATTATATCTTATATATCACTTAAAAATATATAAGTCATCATTTATTATATCATTAAACTGAAAATGATGACTAGAAAGTTAATTGAATAAATCATATATATATGGGAACCAAACAAAAAAAATGTAATTGTATTATATACAAAATTTTCTAATGCGGACATCATATTATACCCTTTAATAATTTAATATTTCAAAAATACATATTTATTTAATATAATAATTGAATAAATTAATTAATAAATATATTATTATTAATCTTTTTATTTAATGGATTTAATTGAATCTTAGGTTGAATATATCTAATCCGGTGGAGATTGACTTATATTAAACTGGACCGGGTTTCATCCGATCATAAACAAAATTCAACCAAATCTTATTAGATTGGATTGGATGGTCAAGTCACTCAAACCCATGAACATCCCAGTTTCTTCTCATTTGCATCAAGTAACTCTTTTAATTATCATTACATTCTTCCCTAATTTAATAGTATCACGTTAACACTAAGTCAAATAGAAACACAATTCTAAAAATTCAAGATAGATTTGTATATCTCTTTTATTTATTTGTATATATATATTAATTATATTTTTAATGAATGTATGATTAACTTAAATATTGTGATTATAATTTTGGTTATAAGAAAATAATTTTTGTTGTTGCATGAAAGAAAGATTCAGATTACGAAAATATTACTTTTAGATCTTTTATACCGGGAGAGGCAACTTATCAGGAATAAGATGCTGCACTGAGATAGCTAAATGATGCATATGCATTTGATTTGACGGATGGAGTTCGGAGATCGATTTATGAAGGAATCCTAGCTGGCCCTTTATCGTTGGAATAATTTAAATTGCAATATAGATTTGAAACGTAAATATTAATGTGGAGGCCAAAATGTGACAGGTAAATAAATTATGGTTTGTTATTACTAAATAAATAAATAAATAAATCATAATAGAAAATATTATAAATGATTAATAATAATTAAAGTTATTATTTTATTTGAAATTAAGTATGATAAATTTTGTTAGTCACCAAAGTGGCCAAAATTTTAAGGTTATTTTAATTTCAAATTATTAGTGATTTTATTTCAATTACCCATAGTATGAACGCTAAAATTTTGAATAATTGATTTATGGGTTAATTGAAGTTCATTATTATAAGACATTTTAGGATCACCCAAAGGTTGATTAATTGTTATTATAATTAATGAACATGAAAGTAGATAATTTTCTATGCGTCACTAGTTTTATTTATATACCCAAAGGTATTAGGTGATTCTAGTTGATGCATATTTTAATTATCATTAATGTTATAAAATGATTAGCGTAATTATGTTTGTGTATTGGTGGATCTCCCAAAGGAGAACATTAGTATGCGAAGAATGGTAATTTATGGTTGAATCTGTATTTATGTTTAATTTTATGACTCAAAGTATTAATGTTAGGCATGTGGTAATTGCGATGATCTGCTTCTCGTAGCTCTGCATTCGCTATCTTCGTCTGTTCCAGTCTTTAATGGGTTAAATTTCCCTGATCTGGAGTGAACAAGTCCAATTTCACTTAGGTGTGTTGGATCTTGATTTGGCTTTCCAAGTTGAAAAACCGGCTGCTATCACTGATGCTAGTAGTAATGAAGAGAAAACTCATTATAGAGCTTGGGAAAGATCAAACAGACTTAGCCTTATGTTTATGCGAATGAGTGTAGCAAGCAATATTAAGTCTGCTCTTCCCAAAACTGAGGATGCGAAAGAATTCATGAAATTTGTGGAAGAGCGCTCTCAAACTGCTGACAAATCCCTCGCTGGGACATTGATGAGTACGTTGACCACCATGAAGTTTGATGGTTCTCGTAGTATGCATGAACACGTAATCGAAATGACAAATATCGCAGCAAGACTGAAATCTCTTGGAATGGCAGTGGAAGAAAATTTCCTTGTGCAGTTTATTTTGAACTCGTTACCGCCTGAGTATGGTCCGTTTCAGATGAACTATAACACCATGAAAGATAAATGGAATGTGCATGAATTGCACAGTATGTTAGTCCAGGAGGAGACCAGACTCAAGAACCTAGGAAGTCACTCTATTCATTACGTGAAAAATCAAGGAACTAAAAAGAAAGTTATTAAGAAACATGGAAAGGGTAAAGGACCATTAAAGATTAACGAGTCCTCTACTAACATTCAGAAGAAAAATGACAAATGTCATTTTTGCGGGAAGTCTGGACATTTTCAGAAGGACTGCTTAAAACGTAAAGCTTGGTTCGAAAAGAAAGGTGAGCATAGTGCATACGTATGTTTTGAATCAAATTTAACTGAAGTTCCCCATAATACTTGGTGGATTGATTCTGGATGTACAACTCATGTTTCTAATGTGATGCAGGGATTCCTTTCAACCCGAACCATAAACCCAAATGAGAAGTTCGTCTTCATGGGGAATAAAGTCAAGGTTCCAGTGGAAGTCTGTCGGACTTATCGTTTAATCCTTGACACTCGGATATCACTTAGACCTTATGGATACTTTTTATGTACCTAGTATCACTAGAAATTTAGTTTCTTTGTCTAAGCTCGATGTTGCTTGGATACTCTTTTAAGTTTGGGAATAGTTGTTTCAGTTTTATTTAAGCGTACATGTATGATTGGAACTGGTACACTTTATGATGGTTTATATAAATTGAATTTGGATAATTTATATGCTGAAACTCTCATGACCTTGCATCATAATGTTGGCACTAAACGTAGTTTGGTGGATGAAAGATCTCGCTTATTTGTGGCATAAGCGTTTGGGACATATTTCCAAAGAAAGAATGCAAAGATTAGTAAAGAATGAAATCCTTCCGGATTTAGATTTTACTGATCTCGAATGTATGTGTGGATTGTATTAAAGGTAAACAAACAAAACACACAAAGAAAGGAGCCACAAGAAGCACTCAACTTCTTGAAATCATACACACTCGATATATGTGGTCCATTTGACGTAAATTCTTTTAATAAAGAGAAGTATTTCATCACTTTCATTGACGATTTCTCGCGTTATGGATATGTCTATTTACTATATGAGAAATCTCAAGCAAGTAAATGCCTTAGAAAGTTATATAAACGAAGTGGAGAGGCAATTAGACGTAAAGGTGAAAATTGTCGGGTCGGATAGAGGTGGTGAGTATTATGGAAGATATGATGAAAGTGGACAACACCCTGGTCCGTTTGCTAAGTTCCTCGAGAAGCGTGGTATTTGTGCTCAATACACAATGCCAGGCACACCACAACAAAATGGTGTGTCTGAAAGGCGTAATCGAACCTTAATGGATATGGTTAGGAGTATGTTGAGTAATTCATGTTTACCTGTATCGTTGTGGATGTATGCTTTGAAGACTGCCATGTATTTGTTGAACAGGGTTCCTAGTAAAGCGGTTCAAAAGACTCCTTTTGAGTTATGGACAAGTAGGAAACCCAGTTTAAGACACCTACATGTTTGGGGTTGTCAGGCAGAAGTAAGAATTTATAATCCACAAGAAAAGAAACTGGATGCAAGAACAATCAGTGGATATTTCATTGGTTATCCAGAAAAATCAAAGGGGTATATGTTTTACTGTCCTACTCATAGTACAAGAATTGTTGAAACTGGAAATGCTCGGTTCATTGAAAATGGTGAAACCAGTGGGAGTGAAGCTTCACGAAATGTGGAGATTAAGGAAGTTAGAGTACAAGTTCCAATAACTAGTACATCTTCAAGAGTTGTTGTTCCATTTGTTGTAGAATCACACGACAATCAAGAAGAACAACAAATTAATGATCCTGAGATAAACAATGATCCGATAATAAGACAACCACAGGAAATAGTATTAAGAAGATCTCACGAGAAAGAAAGTCTCGCTATTTCGAATGATTACGTGGTTTATCTACAAGAGTCAGAAAATGACCTAAGTATTGATAATGACCCAGTTTCATTTTCAGATGCCATTAATGATGATAATTCTGATAAATGGTTAGATGCTATGAAAGATGAGCTTAAATCAATGACACAGAATGGTGTATGGGATCTTGTGGAATTGCCAGAAGGATGTAAGAGTGTTGGGTGTAAATGGGTCTTTAAGACTAAGCGTGACTCTCATGGCAATATCGAACGTTACAAGGCCCGACTTGTTGCCAAAGGTTTTACTCAGAAAGATGGCATTGATTATAAGGAAACATTTTCACCTGTTTCTAAGAAAGATTCCTTTAGAATTATCATGGCATTAGTAGCTCATTATGATCTTGAGTTGCATCAAATGGATGTTAAAACTGCTTTTCTGAACGGAGATTTAGAGGAGGATGTTTATATGAATCAACCAGTGGGGTTTATTGAAGAAGGAAAGGAACATATGGTGTGTAAACTTAAGAAATCAATATATGGACTTAAACAAGCTTCTCGACAATGGTATCTTAAGTTCAATGATACTATTTTGTCCTTTGGATTTAAGGAAAACACTGTTGATCGGTGTATATATCTGAAGGTCAGTGGGAGTAAGTTTATATTTCGATTCTCGTATGTTGATGATATCTTGCTTGCGACTAATGATCTTGGTCTATTAAGTGAGACTAAGAAGTTTCTCTCTAACAACTTTGAAATGAAAGATATGGGTGAGGCATACTATGTGATAGGAATAGAAATATTCCGTGATAGATCACAAGGACTGTTAGGTTTGTCTCAGAAAGCATATATTAATAAAGTTTTAGAGAGATTCAGAATGGAGAAGTGTTCAACATCTCCCGTTCCAATACAGAAAGGAGACAAATTTAGTCTTATGCAATGTCCAAAGAATGACTTGGAAAGGAAACAGATGGAAAATATCCCTTATGCATCTGTTGTTGGGAGTTTGATGTATGCTCAAACATGTACGAGGCCAGATATTAGCTTTGCAGTTGGTATGCTTGGTAGATACCAGAGTAATCCTGGACTGGATCATTGGAAGGCTGCAAAGAAAGTTTTAAGATACTTACAAGGAACAAAGAATCACATGCTTACTTATAGGAAAGTTGATCACCTTGAGGTGATTGGATATACAGATTCAGATTTTGCTTGGTTGTATGGATACACGAAAGTCTACATTTGGTTATGTGTATCTTTTAGCCGGAGGAGCGATTTCATGGAAAAGTGCGAAGCAGTCTGTCATTGCTGCATCCACCATGGAAGCTGAATTTGTGGCATGCTTTGAGGCCACAGTTCAAGCTAATTGGTTGCGGAATTTTATTTCAGGACTTGGAGTAGTCGACAGCATTGCCAAGCCGCTGAAAATTTATTGTGACAATTCCGCAGCAGTCTTCTTTTCTAAGAACGACAGGTATTCCAAAGGTGCTAAGCATATGGAATTGAAATACTTTGCCGTTAAAGAAGAAGTTCAGAAACAGAAAGTGTCAATAGAACATATTAGCACTGATCTTATGATTGCTGATCCTTTAACAAAGGGATTACCGCCCAAGTTGTTTGTCTGGCCATATAGTGAATATGGGCATTATGTTTACTAGTAGTGAATGTTGAATGTTAATGTTATTATTAATGTTTATATGACACTCTAAGATCTTTAATGTATAAGTTTCTGAAATTTGTGTTTTCTTCTTTATTTATATGCATGCAAATTATGATGAAGAAAACAAATTATGTTATTATTATTTTAAAATGATATTATGTTTGAACCCATTATGGACTTCTCATTATAAAGTCATATTAAGGAGAAAGAGATAATATAGTGGTACATGGAAGGGAGCCTGTCGATTGAATGATATGTAACCGCCATGACTCTTGTTATAGCTGTATCTTTAATTATGAATAATGATAGAATCAATTTATGTAAGGTCCTTTAATGCGCATTATGACTTAAGTATTAAGTCACATAATTTTGTGATATCACATGAGTCAAGTGGGAGAATGTTAGAATTAATTTAATTAATTCATTCCATTTATGTGATTCATGTGAAATAAAATAATGGGCCCAAATGTGATTTAATAATTATAAGGACCTATTGGTTATTATGTGAAGTCAGAATAAAATAAAGATAAAATAAAATATTAACTGAAAGTAACCAACTCGATGGACGTTGGTTAATAAAAGGGATTAGGGTTCTGTCTCTGGCCATAAGGTTCTTTTCACGGTAAACCATCAAGAAAGAAAAGTGAGAAGAGAAAGAAAGGCAAAGAGATAGATTGGGAAAAGGAGATTAGAGAACAAAAGATTAAGAAAGGATTCTCATGGATCAAGGTTAGTTCTCTTACTATGATTTATGTATTGACGTAATGCAAATGTGAAAATCAATAATCTAAAGATCCTGTAGAGTAGTTTTCTATAATGAATTAATAACGTAAGAAAATTACATAAAGTTTTACATACTTTATTCTTATCCTCCGTCTGTCTCACGTATTTTGGTCTCGTTTATCAGAGTGGAAAATGTAATAATATGGCAAGCACGGAGACGATGAATCCGTAGAAATTGCAGAGTTTTGGGGACATTTTCTTTTTCATTTTGGGTTCTACTAATACTAATACTAGAGGGAACAACTCTGACAAGGACGTGGAATGGGATTGAGACAGCCACCACATTTTGAAACTCGACAACATGTGAGCCTTAATTTCGCATCAGATGCACTCTTTACAACCTCCTTTTTTACAAACCAAGTCAACAGTTTTGTGATACTGTTGGATTTCAAAACATTATAATGCAACCCTCTTCATAACCCCTGCTTTTCCTCACATTATTATCATGTGAAGATCCCTAGTCTATTTTTCAGAGCTTATTGAGAAGCAAAGCTGAAAGTTTCGCCATGTATAATAATTTTAATCTCAAAATTTAATCATTATTATTATATATATTTATAATTGTAATCACTTATATTATATTTATTAATAACATATTATTTAAGAATATTTCGATAATTAATATATATATATATATATATATATATATTAATTTTCTAAATTTAAAACACTAACATGAAAATGCATAGGTTGGTAACCAATATTCCAGCAACATCAGGGGCAAACTTTGGTACGTGCAGAATATATGTATTATTTTTTCTGTGTATATTGTTTGGTTAGTACTTGTTAATAAAAATAATACCTTGAAAAGTCTCACAAGACGGTGACGATGATAGTATAATTATATAGTATACTTAAAGTGGTTTATATAATCACTCCTTTAAAGGACTTATCCACAGTATATTGCGCAAATCCTCTAGGATATAACGTGAACTTCTCAGAATTTTTGAGATATCAGAAACTAGTATGAAACTCTTAAAAGAGTAAATAAACCCAAGATAATAATAGAACATGAAGAAAAATAGAGAAGAGAAGATGAAAGAGGTGTGTTTTTGGAAGAGTGTGAAGTGATATTTATTTATAGGTGTAAATTGGACTCAAAACCCTAACTACCTATGTCCAAAAAATCCACCAGCAACCACCTCACCCCAATATTTAGGAAGTGTCATGAAATAAGAAGAAAAATATGCAGCAGTTAGAAGAAGACTTGATAGTAAGTTTGCAATGTTCTCTGAAACGTATGAGAGTGTGTTCCTTGTTTTTCTGCAATACAGTTTCATAACAATCCCCCACATATTACAAGAACAAGAAGGAGATAAAAGAAAAAAAAATCATGGGTCTCATCTAAGATGTAACGCATCAAAGTTGGTATAGCAAGCTATATGAATCAATCTTAGACTAACTTAACACACAATGTAGTTGGTATAACAAACTATATGAACCAAAACACTTAGTGTGTGTCAGCGATTTGACAATTACAATACACTCCCACAATTCTTGCTGTTATCACTGTGTTGCGCTTACTAGGCCATGCGCGTGTCTATATTCATGAGTGTTCTAGAAATATTGCAAAGATCTCATACAAGCAACCCCACTCAACACTTATAGGTGACTTCATCAAGTGTATGCTGCAAATCATACACCACCCATGAGGGATATAAAATCGTTAAAATCTTTGTTTAGACTAAAATTCGTACACCATATAGAATTTTAATTACAACGTTTAACCTCTCAGTGATGCAGTATCTAGCACTTTCACATATACACTATAGGAATGAACATAATTGATTTTAATCAATTTTAGTGCTAGCAAAACTAACAAGTGACTTGTTTTTACCCATATGAGTTTATTCATGGGATCTCCAATCACAAAGATTTAATTACCATCACTTGTATGTTTGCAAGTGGCTTAAGTCACATTCCCCTCGATGTTTCTAAAATCATATTTCTTGCTAAGGGTTTCGTCAAAGGATCTACTAGATTCCATTCTGACTTCACATAGTCAATGAAAATTGTTCCATTCTTTAGCCACTACTTCACTAAATTATGTCTAAATTGTATATGTTTGTTCTTTTCATTGTAGTTTTATTTTTAGCTATAACTATTGTCGATTGACAATTACAGTGTATTGATATAAACGGGGTCGGTTTCATTCCTAATGGAATGTTTGCTAAGAAGTTTTTCAATCACTCAGCTTCACTACCAGTTATTTCGAGAGTAACAAATTCAAATTCTATTGTTGATCTTGCAATATTTGTTTGTCTTACTAATTTTCATGTAATCGCACCACCCCTAAGTGTGAATACATAACCACTAGTGGATTTTGTCTTATCTGAATCAGAGATCCAGTTAGCATCATTGTACCCTTATAGTACAACAGGAAATCCACTATATTCAATGGTATAATCCATTGAACCTCTTAAATATCTCATAAGCCTTGCAAGTGCATTCCAATGTTCTTGATTAGGACATTGAGTGTACCTATTCAATCTACCTACTACATAAGCAATGTCAGGTTTAGAAAAGTTCATTAATACAGTAAGCTCCTAATTACCTGGGCATATGTTGAATTATTGGCAAACGTACCAAAATTATCAATCGCAGTATAGTATTTTGATTAAATAAAAGTCGATCCCAAGAGGAACGGTTTCAATGGAAATTCCCAATTATGTTTACTAAGTGGATTAAAACAGATTAGGTTTTGCAATAAGAGTTGAATTGAAATTAAATGACAAAGAACTATAAATTGTTGAGAAAATATCAATTAAAGACACTTAGGATTGACTTCCTTCCTTATCCCTCTTTTGTAATGACTATGTCAATTAAGAACGTCAATTAACCTAACAATGTTGATGCCACCTACTCAAATTATCCATGTTGATTCCCCACACATGAAATTCATAAGAAAACCTAATAAATGTTGATTCCTCACACAATTAAGAGATTTTCCAGCATTAGGTTTAGGGTGTTAAACAATTGATACATTCATTCCATTCCTGACAATTAACGTAACAAATATTTTTACCGTGATCTAGAGTTCAAGATATATTTTCCAATCATACCCCAAACATTAAGAATAAATCATTCCAAAGCACAAAGAATAAGAATAACAACATCAAAACATAGATTAATATATTAATAAAAATGAGTTGTTTGAAGAGTTGTATGGTTCCTGGTTGTCAAAATATCAGTACTCTATAATATTACAAGAGAAATGCGAATCACGGATTCGATTTTCGCGAGATATATTTTATAATAATAATAATAATGTTAGAAAAAATAGTTGTCATTGAATTTTTGAATTATTAAGTTTTACATTAAATAGTCGTTACAAGTTTCAATGTATTTATAATATGGAATTATTTATTCCTCCGAGTATGAAATAATGAATAGATATTATGTTGTTACAAGTTTTAATGTATTGTGAAAATTGCACCCAAAATGCTAAAAAGATATTTTAAATCAATTTTATCTTTGCACCTGTCCTAGAATCTCATATAAAGTTATTTGGTGGTTTGCGAGTGACGGATCTTGATCATTGATCTTGGAGGCCAAATAATATATTATTAATAAATAATAAAAAGAAAAAAGAATATGAAAAGTTGAAAAGATAAAATTGTAGATATATACTTAAATATATTAAATGATCATTAAGTTTGAGGGAAACCAAATCATAAATTATATGAGAGTTACAAAACCGAGGAGGGATCTGGAGGATAAAATTGTAAATATACAAGTAAATATATTAAATGCTCATTATATTTGGAGAGTCAAAATCATAAATTACATGGGAGTTATAAAACTTTGGAGGGCTACGGCCCCTCAGCTCCAAGAAGATCCGCCACCTGGTGGTTTATCTCAAAAGTCATATCACAACATAGGCTAAGTGGGTTTATGAAATTTTGACATGACCTTTGTCATAATACTAATAATTTAAAATGATAATAACTATTAAAGACATAATTATAATTAAAAATCATAATATGTAAATTAATAAAATTAATTTAAGATTTAGGGTTTAGGGAGTAAAATTTAGGAAGAGGTGAATTAGGGCAAAAAGAAGGGCATGGTAGTTTTGTTTTGTCCATTCAATGCAAAGGAATAAGAGAATAAGGATCAGATACTTTACAGTTGGCACACAAACTTTATCTAATCAGGTGAGGCCTGTGTGTGGGTTGTGTGGCCCTTAATCATATTCACGCCCAACTCCTTTTGAGGAACACCACTCTTCTTTGGTGGATTCAAATATATATTCAATTTATTTATTAAATATATAATTTAAAAAAGTGACATTTCTTATTCTCTTGTTTTACCAAATAATAAATTAATATTGAAATTTTAAATAGATTCTTCAAACCTAGATAAAAAAAAAGTTAGAAATGTAAAACATATTGATAAACTGAGATAACTTAAAACATAGTTTAATGTTGTCTTCAAAATGTATGGAATTTATTATTCAACTTAGGAATACGTTTACTGAGATTTTAAAACTGAAAGGTTAAGTTGTTATTTTCTCTTCAACTTCTAAATTGTTAATTGTAGTGCATGAAATAGTGATGATTTTGAAGGAAAAGCTTTGAATTTGATTCAGGATGAAAGTAGAACAAGGCATGGCATTTTATTTTAAAATTATTTGCCGACCAAACAACCATACCATGTGATGGTGGACTAAGAAAACCTTTACAAGCCAAAGTTGGTTTGATATGGATTCCAAAAGTTTTGAATTATTCTGACCATAAATAAAATATTCTCTGGTCTTTTTTTATGCTCGAAATATACCTTTGTCTCAGTTCATGATACTGAATATTTCTCCATCAGTTTCTAGCCCCACGTAATTATTATTATTATTATTATTATTATTATTATTATTATTATTATTATTATTATTTTTAAATGATCTTATCAAATATCTATCAGCTTGTAGCCAAGAGCTCACAAAAGTAGAAAATTTTCAAAATATTCACTACTAGAGTATTGTTTTATTGGACTATCTTTTCTTCATGCATGTTCTATCATGGTTTTAAAAAAATATAATTTATTACCATAATATTTAATTTCATTTAACCAAAGTAATTTCAAATCTCTCATGCCAGTATATCTTCCTCATCTTTTTATATACATACAAACTAACATCAATTTATCATTCACTTCCATTATCACAAAACACTAAAAAAAATTATACTCTATTTACAATAAAAGTTATCTAAATATATCATAAGCATTTCATATATTATTAACATCACCATTGTTGAATGTCACTCATTCATGAAAGTACTGATAAATGGGTTGGACCGTCAAAAACTATTTTTTATTTTAAGTATAATAATTTAATATATAAATTAGAAAATAAGATTAGTCAGTCTTAAAATAAAAATAAAAATAATTTTTTTTATTATTATCATTTTTTAATAATTTATTAATTTAAAATAGTAATTAATTTTAATCATTAATCTATTAATTAAGTGGATATTAAATACTTTTACACTTATATCTATTATTAAAATAATTTAATACCTTATGAAATTAATTTATAATATATATATAATAATAATATTACTTTTATTCTTATTTAAAAAATAACTATTATTTATAAAATGAATTAGTCCAATAAACCTATGAACTACCTTGAGTTAAACCCATATAAATAATTACCTAACCAAGTTTAAGTAAAATAGATCAAATTCAATTTAAATTATAATTTCTATCTAATCTTGGATTCACATATTAAATTAAACTTATTTTTATATTTTCCTAAATAAGAGGATAATAATTACATTAATTTGCGTGGCATAATAATGATTAAATAATCACATATTTAATAACAAAATAAAATGCGAAGTTTAAGTTCTATAAAGTAATAGATAAAATATCGTCAAACTTCATCAAATTCACTACTAAAATTCTTCTTAATATATATATATATATATGTTCGATTTAAGTTCAATCTCTCTTTATTATTGCGACTCACTAATCATTAATCCCTTAATTATTAGTTTTTTAAAGTTTCTTTAATGACTATATATTAATCCTCAATAATCAGTTTTCAAGAACCAGTCTTATAATTAGTCATATAAACAATTAATCTTATTCATCGTAATATGTTTTGTTGAATGGTCATTTCAAATCATAAAAAAAAAAAAAAAAAACTACCATGTTCTAATATCTTAAAATCATTAATTAATCAAGTATTGATCTAAAGACAATAATACATCGTCACACATTTCTTTAGGGATGACAATCAAACCCGTCTCCGTGGGGACCGACCCGTCCCAAAGTTGACGGGGAAAAACCGAGTTGACCGGGTTCGGGTTTTCCCCGCTTTAAGAAATCGGGTTCGGGGGTGGGAATGGGTAATGCAATCCCCACCCCGTCCCTGTCCCCGTCCCGACTTTATATTTAAACTTAAATTCTAAAATATTAACTCTTTGTCTGTTTGTCTTCTTTTCTTTTTTTAATGTTAATTATATTTAAATTTAAATCCTGATATATAACCCTCTGTCTTTTCATATTACCCTTAGTCTTTTCACATTATTACTCTTAGTCTTTTCACATTACCCTTTTTGTCTTCTTATATTACCCTTTATCTTCTCATTACGTAGTGTGTTCCTTTCCTTCACTTTACTTCCATTTATTCTTAATTTCTTTGTCTTTTTGAATCTCTTCACAACTAGTCTTAGTTCAACTCACATTTGGCTTCTCCTACCTCTTTACTAGTTTGAGTTCTCTGATCAACTTCTTCAGTATTTTCAACCAGTTTATCGAACGCATAAGGTAATTTTTTGTTTATTTATCTTTTTCTAAATATGTACATCAATGTATCATTTTATTTCTAATTTGGTTTTATTAGGTTTTTGTTATATCATGTTTTCTGGGTTTACTATTCTTATTTATTATATATCATATCTTATGTTAATTAAATAATTATATTTTTTTATCTTTTATGATCAATTTAAGTCTTATTTTAGAAGAAATAAACAGAGGATTTTTTATCTTTAGGCAATCAATAATACATGTCTTGTTTATGGTGGTAGGAAGTTTTTTTATATACAATGGAAAATAATGAAACAACACAAGCAAGTATGCATGAATCATTGTTAAAAGAAAATTCTAACCTTGAAGGTCCTACTCCTACACCAAATGAAGTCCCACCAGTAACTAGAGATAATGAGCATGATGAGACTATATCATTAGGATCAAATCGGCTTAAAAGTAAGATTTGGCAACATTTTCAAAAGATTCAAGTTAATGGAGAGGACAGAGCTAAGTGCAATTATTGTAAGAAACTTTTGGGAGGAAAATAAAAAAATGGGACGAAACACCTTTGACAACACAATGATAATTGTATTCAATTCAAGATTTCTACTACAGGGAACAAAGGACAAATATTTCTTACCCCTAAAGTTATGCAAGGTAAACAAGAGTTGGGTACAAGAATTTATGATGCAGAACATGTAAGAAAAGAACTTGCACATGCAATTATTATGCATGAATATCCACTTTCAATTGTAGATCATATGGGTTTCAAGAGATACTCATATGCTCTCCAACCAGTATTTCAAGTTCCTTCTAGAAACACTATTAAAAAGGAAATATTCAAAGTCTATAAGTCTGAGAAATCAATAATTTTGAAGTCATTGGATAGCCTTGAAGGAAGAGTGACTATAACATCAGACATGTGGACTTCAGGTAATCAACAAAGAGGATATATGACTGTCACTGCTCATTATATTGATGATTCTTGGAACTTACAGAGTCACATTTTAAGGTAACAAATCATTTTCCTAGTCATATTTTATATTATTTTTAATTTTATTTTATTTTCGTATGGTAAAATGATTGAATATTGATTAAATTTATGTGAATATTATTATTTTAGGTTCATTATGTTCCAACTCCTCACACAAGTGATAGACTTTGCAATACATTAGTTGAATGTTTGATGGATTGGAATATTGATACAAAATTATCCACTATCACCCTTGATAATTGTACTACAAATGATGCTATGGTTGAAAAAATTAAGGGCAAATTGCAAATTAACACTTTATTGAGAGATGGTGATTTACTTCACATGTGTTGTTGTGCTCATATATTAAATTTGATAGTCAAAGATGGGCTAGAGGTAGTGAAAGATGAGATTGAAAAAATTCGGGGTAGTGTAGCATATTGGTCTGCAACACCTAAGAGGAAAGATAAGTTTAAAGAAACAGCAAAGCAATTGCGCATCTCTTGTACTAGGAGCTTAGTTTTAGATTATCCAACAAGATGGAATTCAACATACAAAATGCTTGAAATTGCCATAATATATGAAGATGTGTTTAATCGATTGAAGCAACGAGATTCTCAGTATACTTATTTGCCAACTAGTTTACAATGGCAGTTTGCAAAAGATGTTTGTGAAAGGTTGAAATTGTTCAATTTTATAACATAATTATTTTCTGCTACTAAACATCCAACTGCTAATTTGTATTTTCCCAATATATGTGAGATTAAATTGACATTGACTGAGTGGATTGCATCTCCAAATGAAGTGATTAAAAAAATGTCTGAGAACATGTTGTTCAAATTTGATAAGTATTGGAATGTGATTCATGCTATTATGGGAGTCGTTACTGTTTTGGATCCTAGATACAAGATGGAGTTACTTGAATATTATTATGAAAAGTTGTATGGTCATGAATACTTTTTGCAAGTTAGGATGATTCGTCAATTATGTTATGACTTGATTTCTGAGTATCAAACAAAAATGAATAAAGACACATGTGGCGAGTCTCCAACAAGGGATGATACTAATGTTGCTGGTGATGCATTAACTGAGTATGATAGGTATATTTTGAGGAAAAAAAGGGCAAGAAATACATATGTTAAAACAGAGTTAGACCATTATTTAGAAGAAGAGGTTTTACCAAGAAAAACTGATTTTGATATTCTAATGTGGTGGAAGTTGAATGGAGTCAAATACCCAACAATTCAAGCAATTGCTAAAGATGTATTAGCTATCCTTATCTCCACTGTAGCTTCTGAATCTGCATTTAGTATTAGTGGTCAAATATTAAGCCCCCATCGTAGTAGACTTCATTGGACTACTCTAGAGGCTTTGATGTGTGCTAGGAGTTGGTTATGGAGTGCTGAAAACAACTGTAATGTTTTATATACATTTTTAAATATATATTTAATGATTGTATTTTTAGATTTTAACAAGTATTCTCTTTATATTTTATCTTTAGGTGATGTGAATTCTCAACTAATTGATGACTATGCTATTTTACTCAATGAGATGGATTATGGTGATGAAGGTATTATTTTATTTATTAAAAAAGTATTATTATTTATTTTTTAATATTTTATTTCTCTTTTCAATAATATATTTTATTTTAAATTATGTAGGTGAATTGATGGACAGTGACATTGTTACTCATTTGGAGGATGATCATTAAATTATCTAATATTTGTTATTTTTCTTATATGTATTGTTATGCACGGTTATGCATTATTATGCAGTTTTCTTATATTATTTTTCATGAGAAACTTTGTTTACTTATTTGTTAGTATTTTTAGATGTATTTCATAATTATTTTAAAAGGATCATTAGTTGAAACTTATTTTTATTATATATTTTTGACAAGGATTAATAATTTTAAAGGATTAACAACTTCTAATAAGAAGAAAAAAAGAATGATCAAATATATTTTTTATGCATAAATATTTTAATATAAACGTAATAAATTAAAATATACACTCAATCAATAATAATATTCTAAAAGTTATAATATTATATTTATTTGTTATAAAAAATAAAATGTAAAAGATAATAATTTTAAATTATTTTATTATAATTTATATATAATTACTTTTAAAATAATATCATAGAACGGGGACGAGACGGGCGGGCGGGAAACCCGAA
The DNA here is from genome assembly GCA_963425845.1 of Sphenostylis stenocarpa. Taxonomy (NCBI): domain Eukaryota; kingdom Viridiplantae; phylum Streptophyta; class Magnoliopsida; order Fabales; family Fabaceae; genus Sphenostylis; species Sphenostylis stenocarpa. The sequence goes on from OY731398.1 coordinate 21,945,614, forward strand.
ACCCAACGGAACGGGAAACCCGAAACTCAACGGGGACGGAGATGGAGACTTAATTTTTAACCCCAGTAGAGATCGGGGACGGGGACGGAGACGATTAAAAAAGTCGGAAGCGAGGGTCGGGAGGCAAAAAGCCGCCCCGCTCCACCCCGTTGCCATGTGTACATTTCTTCCAATTTTGTTGTACTTTGGATTTCCATTCCGATCATTTGGGTATTATGCGTAGGCAAAAGGAATCAATAAAAAGTTTGATAGCATAAAGCATACAAAACATCGTCACATATTTCTTCCAAGTTTTAAGAGATGTTTTCCTTCTCACACGACGAATCCCCTTGTCACTTTTTCTTTAAAAATAGTATGAAAATCTAAGAGAAGACAAACCAGACCAAAATTGTTTATTTGCCACGTCTAATTCTCACCATATTTACCCACAATATCTTTTATAATAAAACAATATTAGAGAAACAAAAAAAGAGCTCTGCAATTATGGCAATATTTTTTTAATATATATAATTTTATCACCTAGAAAAGAAAGGAGAATAAGAATATTATGACAAAAGTTGAGGGCAAATACATGATATGAATGTCACGTCTATTAATTAAGACTCACACTAAACTAGTTCAGTTTCTCTATTAAATCTATGGTACATAATATTAGATTAAATATAATTTTGGTCTTTTAATTATAATTATTGATATGTAAAAATTGAAGTTCATGAATGCTTATTAGTAGTCAAATAGAAAAGCCAAACCTAGGCATTTATAAACCATCATCAAATTCTTAAAGTGTATCTGCTTAAAGACATTATCGTTATAAACTTAATAATGTAATAATTTATGCAAAACAAAAACTAATTCGCTATTGGGAAATAAATCCAAATGAGAGCAGTATACATAATAAAAAAATGTGTAAACCTATGTATGAATGAAAATGAAGTAACGAATGGTTTATTATAATAAATAAGGTCTAACATAATAAATGAGTGGAATAAGATTTACTTTTTGATAAAAAAAAGCTGTCACCAAATAAAAAAATGAAAAGACTTTTATATTTTCCATGGCTTAGGTAATATAGGATATAATTTCCTTAAAACTTTAGAAATATATATGTATGGCAAATAACTTACATCACAAGTGGAAAGTGTCCCTTAAAACCACAGCTTAAAGGCATGTGGCACCAATAAAAAGGAAGTTTGAGATAACATCTAAGCAACTATCCAGAGGATTTTTTCCCTCACATAAATGGAAGGAAATCTTTCACTTTTATCAGAAATGGAAATAAGCGTGTGAAGAAGAATCTAGTGATGGTGCAATATCAGTAAACGTACGCAATAGCATGCATAAATAGGCATTACTCATTAATCAGCTCAAAGGAACAAACCCAAGTCATAGGTGAAGAGCTTCTACTGTATTAACTATGCCTAGATCAGTGGATCCTCTTGTTATTGGACGTGTAGTTGGAGATGTCTTGGAGCCATTTACAACTTCTGTGTCTCTGAGGATAGTCTATAACAACAGCTTTGAAGTTATCAATTGTTGTGAGCTCAAACCCTCACAAATCCTGAACCAACCAAGAGTTGAGATTGGTGGAGATGACCTCAGAAACCTTTACACCCTCGTATATTACACTACTTATCATTCATTTATTATATATACTTGATCAATTTTTTACCTCTCTATATACCTATCTAGCAAGATTAATAGTTAACTTTGTTGCATGCACTTTGTATAATTTTACAGGTGATGGTGGATCCTGATGCACCTAGTCCAGGAAACCCAAATCAGAGGGAATATTTGCACTGGTAAGTGCTCCTCCCTCCCTTGCATCTAAGCCACAGTTAGGGAACATATATAACATTCTTCTTCAACCTCCACACAACCTTCTTTATCTTCCATTCTTTTTCTCCATCTCTCTTTTCTATCATATATCATGCAGATATATATATATATATATATATATATATATATATATATATATCACCTACTTTAAGCTTTAATTAGTGTTATATAAGATCATTACATTTAAAATATTACCTGCGACATTCCCCTTTCCTTCTTCATATCTTGATAAACGTTTTGATGATTGAAAAAAAAGAAAAAAGAAAAGACATTTACAAGTTTCATTTTAATCTTAACCTAATCTCTACACCGCTTTTAGGTGTAACAGAATACACCTTCTTCTTCTTCTTTTCTTCATGCTCTTTCCTAACTGAATATTCTTTTTATTTTGTGAGATTTTCCTTTTCATCTCGTTTTTTTTTATCCGTGTCTTTCTCCTTCGTTACATCATTTATGGACCTTAGATTCTCTGCAGCCAGATTCTTCTTCGCCTTAGTTGGAAACCAGATTCTCTATGGCGTGAAATCCTCTCCCGGTCTCTGCACCCGAAAATGGAATTATAGATTTGTTTGTGAAACAACCGTATTTTGATTATGTAGAAACAAATAGTTACAAAATTAATATACATATTTATCTTATTCATAATTTTAATCGATAAATTATGTTTTTATTTATTTCTATATAAAAGAAATCGATAATTCATTATTTTCACCAACCTTTCATCCTCTCACACAAACTTTATTTTTTAAGATTCACAAGTTTTATTTTAAAATTGAAGTTGTTATGCTCCTTATGCTCTCAATGCTCGAATTTCCCCAAATCGGCGATTATTACGGCGGATCCAAAACGGAAGATATAAGAAACAATAAACACAGGTTAGATTGAAATTGAAATGGTGAGAGTGTTTTGAAATGGAGATTACCTTTTGAATCGAAATTTGATGAGAGACGAACTTCAATCCACAAAACGCAAGGTTTGCGCAACGAACTTCAATCGGAGCAACGAACGGTCTGAGAAGGGCTTCGATCGAACAACTTCAAACGTTTCAATCACAGCGGCATGGCGAAAGAGCACTTTAAAAAAAATAGAGGATAATAAATTTAAATATCTTTAAAATAGTTACTATAACAGTCCCGTAAAATAACTTCAGTTAAAAATAAATATTCTTTTATTCTATTGTTCACAGCTGTTTCTATTTTATCCATCCATTATGTCTTTCTTCTCTTTCTTCTTCTTTTTTTTTTTTTTTTTTACTTTGGCTAAAGAGATAAAATGACTAAAAAAATATAGTTTTTCATTTATTACATCTATCAACTATTCTCTCTACTTTTTTCTTTTTATCTCTATTTTTTCTAACAAAATTGGGATAGTGTTGAATATTTTCTCTTTTAAATCAATAAAATAAAATGTTACAATTAATAAATTTATTATTTTGCAATAAATTCCAATATGCAAATTATTACTTTTCCACCCTGAATTAAATATTTTCAGTAATTTTTTTATTACGTTAGAAGAGGTTGAATAACTATTTTTTTTGCATGCCAATTATACAGTTTTTTTTATCTTGCATGTCATTTTTTAACCCTTCGATGGATGTCCAGGTTAGTAGCCAATATTCCAGGAACTACAGGAACAAACTTCGGTATGCTCTCAGCTTTTATTTTATTTATTTTATTTTAAACAAACTTTTAAATTATATACTACCATATTACATATAATTTGTATGTAATAAGTAATATATTCTTAAACATATTGTTTTAATACCTTTCCTATTCATACATGCTGTTTTAGTTAATACACATACATTAACCAATTAATGAGGTATGTATGCTTTTATAAAGGAAATATAATTTGTGATTTTTTATTTTAATTTTTTTTATGTAAAGGTTAACAGTGTATATGGGGAATAAATTACTTCTGAAATCACCTTCTTCTTTTTTTAATAGGAGTCTCAAAAGTAAATTAAAATAAGGGATTTTTTTTCTAAAGTAGATTAAAATAAACATATACACTTACATCTTGAGCTAGAAAAGCTACAAGTTGCATCGGTCTTATTTTGAAGTAATTTTAATTTGAAGAGCTTGACTTACTAAAAGATTGAATATGATATTTTTACGTGTAGTGTTTACTTTAAAGAAAAATATATAACTTAATTATGTTTTTGCTTTGAAATATAGTTATTAGTAATATAGTGTTGTGTTTTAATGTGTTTTGTAAACATGACAGGTGAAGAGGTTGTGGGGTATGAAGGTCCACGTCCCATGATGGGGATTCATCGCATTGTTTTCATACTGTTTCGACAATCGCAAAGACAAACAATATATGCACCAGGATGGCGTCAAAATTTCAACACCAGAGATTTCAGTGAGCTTTATAATCTTGGATTACCAGTTGCAGCAACCTACTTCAACTGCAAACGACAACTTGATTCTGCTCGAAGGAGATAATAAAATACCAACAGTAATAACGTGAACTCCACATAATGTTTCACTGTCATATTTTTTTTTTCAAAAAAATATTATTAATCTAGTCTCTTAAAAATGAGTGTATCATCTTAGGTTTCAAAAAAATAATTCAGGATTAATCACCCAAAATCTTAAGTATCACCCTCACCTTTTCGGAGAGAATAAGTAACCGATTGGAATGATTAATCTGATAATATTTTTAATGAACTTCATTGATACTCTAAATTTTAAGAGACTAAGTAATATTTTTTTGGAAAAAAAAGAAGCTATACATTAATATTAGTGGGAGGGGTCACTTTATGAATAAATACCCTTCATGCCCTAGAAAAAAAAAGGCCCTTCAAGATATGAAGATATTATATATTAAGAAAATAAGTACAATCAGTTATATATTAATGATTGTGTGACTTTATGCTGCATTGGCTTCCTTTGGTGCCTACATAAAACTATATACGTGCAATAAAATGCTATATGTATAGATGTATATATCTCCATTCAAAATAAAATTTCAATCAGTATGTGTGTTTGAAATATTGCCACCTCTAATTATAGAACCGATTATTTTATTTTTACTACCACAACGACTATTTTTATTTTCATTAAATAATAATTTTATTTTATGGTGTAGCCCAGCTCAAAGCCCATTGAGGCTCGGGCTTCTCCGTAGACAAACGCATGATAATAAGAAATTGGATTTCAAATAGAAGTAGCATTTTATCAAAACCCAAATCCAAACACATCTTAATTTAGACAGATGCCTTCTAACAACCCCTTTTTTCATATCTTATAGTGAAAAATAAAATAAAAATATCTATCTTTTTTTCTTCAACATTATAATGTTTTAATGATTTTGTTATTATAGTCTTAACTATAATAATTATTAAATATAAAATTAATGTTTGAGGTGGATACAAATGAAACCGTGTGAATGATAGTAGGAAGATAAAATGTTAGCGTAAAGCAGTAGGCACAGTAGATGGCGGCTAGGGGACGAAAGCAACGGTGGAAAATTTCTATATTACCCCTTCTCCACCGCATATTTGGTTTCTCTGCCTCTGGCTTTTGGTCAACCCAAAAGCTGTCTGCACCAACTTTCTCTCTACCAACCTCCTCACCGTGTCATAAAACTAAGCATAAAATAAATAGCTATTAATATAAAACAATATCATATTCATACGCAAACAATAATAATAATAATAATATAAATTGAAGCAATACCTACTCTCCACGCTCCGCTTCGAGTCTTGCAATTCCCGATGGCTTTCGTTTCCAAGCTCTCAACGCCAAACCCAGCTGCGTCGTTATCGGAAGCGCTTCGCCCCCGCGAGTCTTCTCGCAACTGCTTCCTCTCCTTCAAACCTTCTTCTTCCGCTGCTAATTACAAGTTTAACCTCTCTGCTTCCCTCCGATCTCTTCACTCCCTCCCTCTTAAAACCTCTCTGCGGTAAGTTTTCTTCGATCCCTCTCGCGCTTTTGCTAGATCTCCATTCCTCCACGTTTTCTTTCTCATCGCTCTCTACTTCGCTTGATCTCTCACACCACCTCCATGTGCACCGCTTTTTTATTTTATTTTTACTTTTTTTGTCTTTGCAATTTCCTTGCGAGTGGTCAGTTGTTTACGATGAACTCGGGATTGCATGCTAAGTATGATGGACACACAGGCACTGTCATTATTCTAAAAAATATTTAAATTATTAGAAAAATATTTAGGAATACAATACGAACAGTATGATGATGCATATCTCAATACTTAAAAGAAATCATAAACCATAAATAGATACATAATTGCAATTTTGTAAATCCAAATCAAGAACATCCTTTTTTATTACTATAACCGATAAAATTTATAAATAATTATCATCACCAATCACTTTCTCTATTGTCTACTTATATGATATGTATCAATCTCATTCCTTTATTGAAATTATCTATATGGCGAAATTCATTTTTGGCTCATCAAGGACAATGGTTCTATGTTTCCCTCCTTAAGTGACGAATATTTTGAAGGCTTAGTTTTTGTTTATTAAACGGCATATATGGGAGACAAATATTTGATGGTTGATTGTTTTCTTTCAGGATTAAATGCTCCCAAACTGATGGGAATGGAAGTCCTGCTAAGAGGACAGTGCTTCATGATCTCTATGAGAAAGAAGGGCAGAGTCCATGGTATGATAATCTCTGCAGACCTGTTACAGATCTGCTTCCTCTTATAGCCAGTGGTGTCAGAGGTGTTACCAGCAATCCTGCGGTAATATTTTTTTTTTTTTTTTGTTATTGCTCTCGTTATGTGAAGATGTTTTTCCTGATAATATTACAGAAATTAAAACTGATTAATGTTCCAAACATTTCTTGTGAGTTGTAAGAGGCTTTCTTTGGATGTTGCTGTTCTAATCTGTTGTCTGTACATGTGGTGCAGATCTTTCAGAAAGCTATTTCATCCTCAAATGCTTACAATGATCAGTTCAGGTACCATCAATATCTATATAAATTCCGAAATTTCTTTTCAAAGGCAATGTGGTGGTCAGGGTACTACGAACTGTGAGGCGTGGACACAGATCATACCTGCGTGTCCATAGTGTGTTTTCACTGTATGAGCCCGTGTTTGGCATAGCTTTTCTCATGGGAAACGTCTGCTTTTTTTCAAAAGCTCTTTTATGGAGCTGGAAAAAGAAAGTGATTTTTTTTCTCCAGATTAAGTTGAAACAAGAATTCACTTAGTTGCAGTTTGTCAGTCTATTCATAATATATGTTTAGTTTAGTAAAAGTAAACTACACCAATGTGATACTCCTTAGTTCCAAATTTTCATGGGAGGGGCAGCTCTTCACTACTTTAAGCATATTGCTGTGTCTGTTTTAGGTCTTATATTCCTCCAAAGTTTATGTATACTGTTATCAAAAGAAGAAAAATATTAAAAAAAGAGAGAAAATAATGGTTTTCTGTCTTATGGATATGTTAGTGACTGTCTTATTGGTGGACGTTGCACTATAGTTCTAACAATTTCCTTCCTACTCTTATAGATAAAAATAAATTACTCAATCATGCAGGGAACTTGTGCAAGCAGGGAAAGACATTGAAAGTGCATACTGGGAGCTTGTAGTGAAGGATATCCAAGATGCCTGCAAGCTATTTGAACCAATCTATGATCAAACAGATGGTGGTGATGGCTATGTTTCTGTTGAAGTATCTCCCAGGCTTGCTGATGATACTGAGGGAACCATAGAAGCTGCAAAATGGCTTCATAAAGTGGTTGATCGCCCCAACGTGTATATTAAGATTCCAGCTACAGAGGCATGTGTGCCTTCAATTAAGGAAGTTATTGCTAATGGGATAAGTGTGAATGTAACGGTGAGTTTGTGCTACATCCTTTCATATAATGTAAATTAAATCAATTGGTATGATATAGTTATGGTTTGGAATTCTAGATTTGCTTATTGGCTCTGCTTGATATGTGATCCGTTAAATTTTGTCATTATTACCATAACAAATTGTACTGTTATTTTAAGCTCGTGCTCATGTCTGCAAGGAATATGAAAACTTCAGTCTTCAACTGTCCTGACCAGTGTCATCGATTTGATCGCTTTTACTTGCATGTTTAAAGTCTAATGTGTCTGGTATTTGTATGCACAGCTGATATTCTCTCTTGCAAGATATGAAGCTGTTATTGATGCTTACTTGGACGGTCTTGAGGCATCTGGGTTAAATGACCTCTCTAGAGTTACAAGTGTTGCCTCTTTCTTTGTCAGTCGAGTTGACACTCTCATTGACAAGACCCTTGAGAAAATTGGCACCCCAGAGGCCCTTAATCTACGTGGCAAGGTAACTATTTATTACCAAATTTCTGTTATTGCCTTTGGATTTATTACACACCTGAATGTCAAGTATTTTCATAGTCACTACACATTGAATTTTACAGGCAGCAGTAGCCCAAGCAGCATTGGCTTACCAGCTCTACCAAAGGAAATTTTCTGGTCCTAGGTGGGAAGCTCTAGTTAAAAAAGGGGCCAAGAAGCAAAGGCTCCTCTGGGCCTCAACTAGTGTCAAGAATCCTGCCTATCCTGACACCTTATATGTTGCACCTCTTATTGGACCTGACACTGTAAATATTTTCACTGCGTCAATCTGTACATAGTTATTATAGTTTATCTGAGGCAAATAATGAACTTGATTTTTGGCCTTGATGGTGTTAAAAACTTAAAAATCAAAGGGTTTGCTAATCCTTGTTGTATCTCATTGCAATATCTTTTCTTACTTGCCAGGTATCAACCATGCCAGACCAAGCCCTTCAAGCATTTATCGATCATGGTACTGTATCCAGAACAATAGACTCAAATGCATCTGAAGCTGAGGGAATATACAATGCTCTCCAGAAATTGGGTATTGACTGGGGCTTTGTCGGTAACCAGCTTGAACTTGAAGGGGTGGATTCGTTTAAGAAGAGCTTTGACAGCCTCCTGGATTCTCTGCAAGAGAAGGCAAACTCTCTTAAGTTGGTCAGCCACTGAAGTGTGAACGGTCATGGTTAGTAATGCTGTGTATGATGCCATTTATGGATTAATAAAGCAGTGGCTGTGCTGCTGTAAATGTGCTTCATGGAATCATTTAGACTATAGTGATACAATGGAAATGGGAAATGTCCGCTTCGAGTAAAACGTTGTTTCTTTCCCAGTATACATACAATGTTTGTGCGGTTTCATTCCTTTGTGTTTGTGATGTCATTTATCAACTCATTTAATCAAAAGGCCCCTTCCCTTAGAAATTTGGTAAACTACCTCAACGAAGGTATTGCTACTTGCCCCTCAAAATTTCTCTCGTTCAGTATGGAAAGTTTTATTTACCTTTTGAAGTATTCTGTAAATCAAGAAGTCATCAATCGGGAATGTAATTTTGCGTTCCAGTTTAGTCAATCCCAACTATGAAACCATCAAGTGATTTTTAGGTGTTCCTGGCATACAAAGAACATGCCTTAAATAACAGGCCCAAATAGTAGAAAACGTGCAGTATGCAAGTTTGTATTGTCAAACTGTGCTTAGTTCTTTAAAAAATGGGCCATCCCCAGATTCAATAAAAAGCTTATGAAGTTTTTAGGATCTTCTGATAACATGCATGTTAAAAAATAATCTCATTTTACCATGCATTTTATCTTGTAAATCCTAAATACTAAGGAAACACTAAAAGAGGAAAAAGTAAGTATTTATTAGATATATACTTATGACTAGTGCTTAGAGCTAACTACTTAAACTATTAATATATAAGAAAAATCTGTCTTGTTTTTATACAAATTATAAAAGAAAAGTTTATTAACAAATTCTCATGATGAAATCATCTCATTTGACTAATTTATCTTTATTGCAAACTTATTTTCAACTTAATCTTGTTCCATAAATGATTAATTATATTGTTCAATTATAACTATACATCTATTAGCGCATTTATTTTTAGAAGCTATTATTGAAAATAATAATTAATACTTCTAGGAAGTATAAAATAATAAATAGTGAGACAAAAACGTGTCATGTATAACAAATAATAAGAAAGAAAGACTGATAACAATCATACAGGTTGCATGTCAAAATATTTCCATTTTTATTGCTTAATCAATATCTCAGGAACATTTCTTACTACTCTTTTAACATAAAGATTTTTGTTAACCAGTAATTTAGAGATACATTGTTAAAAATTAATGGAAATTTTATTAGCATGGGGAGTTACATTAAAAATCACAACAATAGTGCATTAAATAATAGCACTTTTAAATACAATAATTTTTTAATTTTTATTTCTTAACTAATCCTTAGAGTATTCGATAACATTTTCCTTGTATAATTTTATTCAATATATATTATGCACTTTTTTTTTCTGATACTAACCCTTAAAGTTGTTATTAACAAAAGGAATAATTTTAAAGAAAATACGAAGGACTAGGTCAATTAAAAAAAAAATTAATTGAAAATATTCATCATAAGAACTAAATTTATTACTATTTTAAAAATAATTAAACGATCAAGTATGTTCAATCATTACTTACCACTTTTAGGTCTAGAGGATTAGACAAACCTTACTTCTACATCCTCCTATATCTTCATACTAATTCTCCTATCTAGAAACGCTTAAACAGGAATGTTTATGTGCACTATCTTGTTAACCGACTATTTAGTAAATAAGATTATTAAATGTGGTAATATTTAGAGTGAAAGAAACTAATAAAATTTGACTAAAACTATTTATTTGGTGAGTCAATATAAAAAATATGATTAAACGAATATATTAAATCACGTATATTTTTCAAGAAGAAAATATTGAATAATATTTTATTTTTTAAATATTAAATATAGTTTTATTTAATGTTTTATTTCTAATGTAATAAGATGATGTTTAACATAAAGTAGTCTCATGTATCAACCTGTACCTAAAAACTTGATCTCTTAGCAGTTAATGCTAAGTTCTCCAGTACAATTATTTTGATAAACACTTCAAATTTGTTTTTCTTTTAATTTTTTTCATAATTTAATTCTTTATCCGTGAAAAAGAAAAAGGTTCTACTAACTATCTTCTCGTTTAAACGAAATCATTAATTTAACTGAGAATGATAAATATATTTTGTAACAACACTTTTTCTATTAAATTAATTACATTCCATGTATTAAATACTGATTTTTATAAAGAATGAAGTTATTTTAATAATATTATATTTTAAAGAGTAATATTTTTTTTTCAAAATTATACTTTTATACAACTCGAAATTGTGCTTCTCTCACTGTAACATAATCTTATAAACACCTAGTAAAAATAATAATTTTAGAAACTCAATTTAAAAAAAAAAACATCATAAAAGTAGTTCAATTTAAAGCTATGAGAAAGAGATATATTATGGATGAGAATAAAAATACAAAATAAAAGTGACTCATCATATCAATCCATTTGCCGTACAGGCAAAGCTTCTTACTATGTTGGATAGAAAGTCTATAAACAAACATTTTCAAATTAAAAAAAAATCTAAAATTTAAAAGATTAAAATATATTTTATTGTTTGCTTTTGAGTTTGTAGAAACAATCCTTTTAATAACAAATATGCGAGTTGAATGAAAATAAAGAAGGCACTTCGGTTGAGTAACTTGCGTGGATTTTTAAAGAAAGAATAGTTTCTCAGTGTTGGAAATGAGAAGGGGAGTAATAATGTAGAGCTACGTTTATGTTTAGAAGAACCCACCCAATTTTTCACGTTTACCTTCTCAAGAAGTCTTTACTTTCGAACTTAGACGCAACTACAAGTACAAATGCATGTGCTCACAAGAAATGTTGCATTATTTAAAGCACAGTTGGGTAATCTTGAAATTTTGAGTTTATTTCAGTGCTGGTGATAAATACTGGTACTATCAAATAAGTGATGTAACACTTAACTCTGTTAAGAAGAGACACAAAAATTTAACATGAACAATCATGTGAACAAGAAGATTCATTTCAGATTAGTGGAAGTTTAAAATCTGGATGGGGTTGTGTGGAGAAATAGGACCACAACATTGAAGAGGAAGAATTTAAAACTAATCACAAAATTTCAAGCAGTTGATGATCCCCAACCTCCCCATTCATATAAAAATTTATGTTCTCATCCATAATTTCATGCTGAACCAACCCAAAAGTGCTTGAACAAAATGGTAGTGGGAACAAGAGTTGGAATAAATTACTAATACTATAACATGCAGGCACCAATCAATGACAGCAATGGTGCCAGCCTCCGTAGCAGGTGAGACCATAAATGCACTATGTTCAATCGCTTCCATTGATGTTGTATACTGTTGTACTGCCATTTATTGTGCATGGCTGGTTTCAACGTGTTAGTTGAACCTTCCTTTAATACTGGTCCCTTTTCCTAACTGTATCAAAAAAGATCAACTGTTAAGAATTCCTTCACTCTTAACTCTGCAACCTTGTATTCATACACAAGTCAATAAAGTCACATTTATCTGTCACACACTTAAGGGAATGTAGGGTCCAAACCTACACTACACAATTGGTTTCTTTTCCTTTTATTTCCTATCTTGAGAAGAATTAACTAGGCTTTTGTGACAACCATAAGTAGAGGAGCAAGGGAAACCAAGAAAGTACTAGAAATTGGTTGCTTTAGTATACATATTTCAGAATGATTGTTTCCCACCATGATTTTGCATTTTCATTACTGAGTTGTGATTACTGAAGAGCTGGATCCATCACCCTTTTCATGTCTTGTGAGTAGTTAATCTGAAGATTGAGGTTGAGGAGAAGTAGTAACCGGTGTTGTGTGTTAAGAGTGATGGATAGCTCCGAGATCAAGTCACCAACAGAAGTCTCCATTGAGGGGACACCAGGCACTTCAATGAACAGAAAGAAGCTTGCCATTTACTTCATTGAGTCCGAGGATAGAAGAATGGCCTTTGGTCGTGGGTACACAGCAGGATCTACACCAGTTAATATCCATGGCAAATCCATTGTTGACCTTTCAAAGACTGGTGGTTGGATTGCAGCCTTCTTTATATTTGGTATATACATATTATCTCTTTATGTGTATGTGCTTGTGCAATAGACAAAGTTGGATACACTTCTTAAGCTTTTTGACACATTTTTTTAATTTGAATTAGTGGTTACGAACTTATGATTTATGAATGCTTTGAAGAGAAGATTCTATAATTGTGGCTTGTGTGGTTGTAGGAAATGAAATGGCAGAAAGAATGGCTTATTTTGGGCTTTCAGTTAACATGGTGGCCTTTATGTTTTATGTGATGCATAGACCATTCACCAGTTCATCCAACGCAGTAAACAATTTCTTGGGTATATCACAAGCTTCTTCTGTGCTTGGTGGTTTTCTAGCAGATGCATATCTTGGACGCTACTGGACAATAGCCATCTTCACTACAATCTATCTTGCGGTACAAACACCATTCCTCTTTCCATCGAACACCACATCATATGTTTGTGTGTCCATAAGTATCTTGGCCCAAGTAATATCTGTACCAAAATTTTTGGATTTTTCAAGATTTTTATGTCAACTCTCATTTATTAGGTTTTATTGAGTGATCATTTAAAATGAGATGGAATTGATACCATTTTATCTAAAATATTTCAAAAAGCATTTATTTTATATTTTATTTTCATTCATCTTACTTTTTTAAGGTGTAGCAACAGTAATAAATAGTACATCATATTTATCAAAATAAAAGATAAATAATTTAAAGTTATGTATTAATTAAATGAATTTGGACTATTTAAAGTTATGTGTTTACATAAACATTTGTCAAAACAATATATACTGGAATTGGTGGACAGAGAGAAGCAAGAATGTTTTGTTTGATTGCATTTATATGAACAGGGTTTGACAGGAATAACGCTGTGTGCAACAATAGGGAAGTTTGTACCGAACCAAGAAGAGTGTGACCAATTTTCTCTGCTTTTGGGAAACTGCGAGCCAGCAAAATCGTGGCAGATGACATACCTCTACGCGGTTCTATACATCACAGCGTTTGGAGCAGCAGGGATAAGGCCCTGCGTGTCATCTTTTGGAGCAGACCAATTTGATGAGAGAAGCAAAAACTACAAGGAACACCTTGACAGATTCTTCAACTTTTTCTATCTGTCAGTGACCATAGGGGCAATTGTAGCCTTCACAGTAGTGGTGTACGTGCAGATGCAATATGGATGGGGATCTGCATTTGGGTCACTCGCAATTGCGATGGGAATATCAAACATGGTGTTCTTCATAGGCACTCCCTTGTACAGGCACAGGTTGCCAGGAGGGAGTCCTCTCACTCGAGTTGCTCAAGTTTTGGTTGCTGCATTTCGAAAAAGAAATGCCCCTTTTGGAAGCAGTGAGTTCATAGGCTTGTACGAGGTTCCTGGCAGAAACTCTGCCATCAAGGGAAGTCGAAAAATTGCTCACACTGATGATTTCAGGTCAGCTCCATCCATTTTCTTTGGTTTAATGTTGTATTTTAGAATAGGAATGCTAAAAGGGTGTAAAAAATGGTTTAAAACCAAACAATTTTCTACTAAGAAAAGTTTCATGACACTCATTATAGAAGGGAGAGACAGAAACATAAATGTGGTAAGTAATATGATGTGGCAAAAGAGATATGCAAGTGTGCATGGGGTGTATCTTCCTTATGTGTTCAAAAATGATAACTCTTTTCTATTTATTTATGATGGGAAACAGAAAAAGAAACATGATATGCCATATAAATTCTTTTGTTAACATTGGTGAGAAATCTTATTCAATTTTCTGCTTTTGGATGGCACATATCAGGTTTCTTGACAAGGCAGCTCTGCAATTGAAAGAAGATGGTGCTAATCCCAGTCCTTGGAGGCTCTGTACTGTGACTCAAGTAGAAGAAGTGAAGATCCTTTTGAAACTGATTCCCATACCAGCTTGCACAATCATGCTCAACGTAGTCCTAACAGAGTTTCTCACTCTCTCAGTCCAGCAGGCATACACTCTGAACACCCACTTGGGTCGTTTGAAGCTCCCAGTTACATGCATGCCTGTGTTCCCAGGCCTCAGTGTTTTTCTCATATTATCTCTCTACTACTCCCTTTTTGTCCCCATCTTTAGACGCATCACGGGTCATCCGCACGGTGCATCTCAACTTCAGAGGGTAGGAATTGGGTTGGCAGTGTCCATTCTATCAGTTGCATGGGCTGCAATATTTGAGAGGTACAGAAGAAACTATGCAATAAAACATGATTATGAGGCTACTTTCCTCACAGCAATGCCTAACCTAAGTGCATATTGGTTGCTGATCCAATACTGCCTCATTGGTGTGGCTGAAGTGTTCTGCATTGTGGGGCTATTGGAGTTTCTATATGAGGAAGCCCCTGATGCCATGAAGAGCATAGGCTCTGCGTATGCTGCACTAGCTGGTGGCTTGGGTTGTTTTGTGGCAACCATTATAAACAACATCATCAAATCAGCCACCGGGAACTCAGCTAAAGACCAACCTTCTTGGTTGTCTCAAAACATCAACACTGGCAGGTTTGATTACTTTTATTGGCTTCTCACAGCTTTGAGCATGGTCAATTTTTTCATCTTCATATATTCAGCACACAAATACAAGTACAGGGCACAGCAAGTTCATGAGATGGAGAAACATGAAATGTCATACATTGGAAGCTCCTAGTTTCCAACACAAACTGCTGTCTTTGTTCCATTCAGTAACTTCCAAATAGTCTTTCTCCTTGTATGGTCAAATATTACCATTTCATAGAGATCCAATATGCAAACTAGCTAGGGAGTACTCTGCATAAGATAATGAATTTCGTTGTGAAGGACCATAACTCCCCAGGGTATAGTTTAGTTAAATTAAACACTTACATGCAAGCAAAGATGGAAGAAAAAAAGACAATTAAGTAGTTTATGCAAGTTATTGAATAATATAAAAATTCCAGTGAATCTTTTAAAATAGTTAAAAGTAGTTTCTTAAAAGTATATAAAAACTAGGTGCAGGAGTATTACCTTACCTGTAATACTGTAATAATCTTACAGTGCACTTCATGTCCCAATTATTTCCAGTTTTTTTTTTTTTTTCTCAATTTCTTTTCTCTTTCCACGTCTAAGAGTCTGTCTCTCTTCTTCTACACGATTTGATTAACAAATCTTCTGTAATACAAAGGTGTAAATTTAATCCTCGATGTTACAAAATGATGTTCTCTTTTTACAGTTACAAAAAAAATGTTATTATTATATATTGTTTTCTTGGAGTCATATTTTTTATTTTAAAATTAATTTTATTTATATTCAAGCTTTGACTATATTTTTATTTTTTTTACGGGAATGATGACGGATAATCTTGTAAGTAGCGCTCAATTTTAAAGAGTAAAAGAAGAACTTTATTACAAACTATTTAATAAATTACTAGAGTTAAATTAAACTTAAATATTATAATAGAAGATATTTTGAACCCAGTTAAAAAAATTATTATTTATTAAATTACTATTTAACAATTTTATTATAAAGTTAAATTAAAATTTAATTATAAATTAAAATAAGAGAAATGTTACTCCTCTTCTCGAGGTTATGTTTAAATAAGTAACACTTGTTTCTCTTATAATTTTAATAAATTAAAAATTATTCTTTTATTTTATTTAAAATATTATATTAACTAAAAGTTGAATAAAACATTTAAAACTAATTATTTTTTCATAAATAAAAAATTGTTGAAAAATAAATATGAATGTCACTGTATTAAAAAAAATGCGAATGTCAATTATTAAAAACATAAAAAATTAATATTTGTTTAAAATGATAAAAAAATAGAAATATTATTTATTAAAACGATAATTTTTAAAAGATATAATTATCATATAGTATAGTATTAAGAAATTAAAAGTATGGAAAGTCCTTCCCTAGATCATTCTAGATTATGATTGCTGCAGCCCAATTCATGTTAGATTTTTATTCTATTTTATCAAAATTAAAAGGAAAAATAGGTATTTCATCTATATCTTAAAATAAGAATCACTTATTTAAAGAATATTTAGTGAGCAAAATAAGAAAAAGATATAAATTTGTATTTGACGAAAAAAAAAACACAAAATAATATAATTATAAAATAAAATAACATAAAACATTTTTTTTAATCTTGTTTTAAAGATAGAATGATGAGTACGTACTTTCTTGACTGCTTTCAATTCGAATGAGTTTTTAGTGTCGCAGTTATCTCACACCTTTTTAAGGTCTTTTATTTTGTTCTTTTATGTATATAATTGAGTTTTTTAATTTGTAAAAAATAAAAAAGTTAACAAAATATTACGTCCATGACAAGTTTCAAACGAAGCACTAATTTATCCATGAAAATTTTACGTATAATTATTTTGTCCATGGGGTTATCATGTATTAGGTTGACCTATCTAATCCAATTCAACCCCTTAAAAAATAAGTGGGGTTGATAGATTTCATTAGATTTTGGAAACATTACATTCATTTTAAGTTGATTATATTAAAATATAACATGTTATGAGTATAAACATACACAAATTAGTATAAACATTCACTTCATCAACAATGATATGAGCTCACTCTCTTATATTCATCATCTTAAGGACTCATCTACAATACAATTAGAAATCTCAACTAAAGTGATCTTTTTTGTTTTTAATTGTGTTATGTAATATATATATATATATATATATATATATATATATATATATATATATTACATGTTAAGTAATAAAAAATAAAATATAAAATTTTGAAAAAAGAAAAATAATTGAAAGGATTAATTTAAATTAAGAGTAGGAATTTAAGTTAATTAATGGAAAAAGTGAGTATGTAGTAAATAGTGAATATGAGAGATGAAAATTGTTTATTATATGTATATTTGATTTTGATGTATATAGTAACGTTTAATGGAATGATGCTCTGTTAAACTGCATCAGAATTAACAAAATGTGGGGCATAAAGAACACATGCTATATATGATCTGCATGTACATGTTTACAAGAATAGCGTAAGTGAATGGCAGCCAAAGCTGAAAAAAGAAGAAGAGAAGAAACTGCATGTACTTGAGATAGACTTCACTCATAACATTTTTATGATCTTAAATTAAATGAATCAGTTTAAAAACATTTTCCAAAGAATTGGTAACTTTCATTTTTTTTTCCTCTTTTTATTTGAGAACTAAGAGAAAGAGTGTCTAATAAATAAACCCATATATAATAACTCTATAAAAATGAAGAGAAATCATTATATTAATTCTAATAAAACACACACGAGAGTGATAAACTTAAACTAATCTAAAATTGTTAAAAGAAACTCAACATTCATGTTATTATTATTTTTATTATTTTGAAAAAGTTGCTAAAAAAAATCTCAAAAATTTATTTTTCTTACTATAATATCATTTAAACATACATCAAAACTAAGTAAAATTGTTAAAATAAGAAAACCTGTACTCATCCAAATCTTTAACGTATTTCTATGATAATACGTATGATAAATGATTTTTAATATTTTAATATTAATAAAAAACATTAAATAATAAGTTTTAATTATTTATTATTATTCTAATAATAGTATTATAAATACAAGTATTATTACAAAAATAATCACTTTTTTATTCACAAATTATTATATTATTATTTTTATACTAAGTTAAATGTCGGAGTGTTTTTAATTTTTTTTATTTTATTAATTTGAGAACTCGACTAAGTTAATTTTATATTCGAGTTTGAGAACTCCACTGCGTTAATTCTAGATTTGTATAACTCAATCAAAATAAATTGTGATCAAAACAATTCTTTTCAAACTAAACATTCATCGTCATTATAAAAATATACGAGAACAAAAACTAACCAAGGTTGATAAGAACATAAAAGTTGTTACACACGTTAATAATTGCTTTAACTTAAAAAAAATAAAAATAAAATTCAAGCGATGATTTTTTTATGGGCATAAAAGTTTTTACTGTTTGACTATTTGAAATGAGTGTTTGAGTTTGACCTTTTTGAACGTAGCAAACATTAAGTCACCGATTTGACGTATTAGTCATACATAGCTGCGATGAAATATTGATTACAGCTAAGTTTTTACAAAGTTAAGGTTTTGGGAGAAGAGTTTGAAATGAGAAGCATGTGTTTGTTGTCTCAATTCTCATCCAATTTCTCTAAATCTTCATACATAAGAAAAAGTGGTTGCTGATGAAAGGGATTTAGAATTATTTACAATCATCATCAATATTTGAATTTCTTACTTACACCATGCACATATCATTTATTTCTAAAGACAATGACACACATTTTTTGGATTTATTATTTCACTTCCTCAGTACTTTCTCAGGTAGCAAGAAAAAGGAAACAGTTAATGGCTGCATTTTTATGCACACCACCTCCAATGTAAAGCACTGATGTGACCAAAATCATATAATATTCGTCTCTGTCTCTCATGCTTCAATTTTTTCTTCCAATAATTTCTAAGCCTTCAATTATTCCTTTACACTCGTAGTTTTCAAAACTAAATTCATCATTCATCAACATCATAATCGTATTACAATAAATTACGGAATAAAAATAGATAATATAATAAGGTATAACGATTTAATAAAAATTAAAAGAAAAATTCATGTGTCCCACGACTATAATTATTTGAATGGTGAGTATGAGTTATTTAAAATGTCAAAGATTCGGGATTACAAAAAAAAGAAGAAGGAAATATTGGAGGATTTAGACATGTTGGTCACTAAATCACTAACATCACATCACAACGATATGGTTTCTAGAGGCTCACACTGCCACCATAAAATGTTTTATACTGTCTTCATAAATCATAAAACTCAAATAATTATCAACTCTTTTACCAGCTTTATATAATATTATTATCTTAATAAGTAAAAAGGTAAGCATTCATGATAGTATAGTTTTTTATAATAAAATATATTAATAAATACAATATTAATAGTGCTTTCTAATTAGTCAATTGGGTATATAATTGAGTGTATATATAAAATATTTTACCACACTAATTTATAGAAATTAAAACAGTATTTTAATAGAGTTTTGTGAGTTAATTATTGGGCATGGGCCACGTATAGCCACCACTTGAACAGTGTTAAAATTGAATAATTTTATATATTTTGATGCTTTTGGGTCTCTTTAAGGTTTGTGGAAGTCAAGTCAAGCAAAAGATTTGTGCAGTAGTGGCGTTATATTACGTACACAGACAATTTTTAATGATGCTCAACTTATTTTATTTTTTTAATTGGTAAAGCACCAAGAATTGTTGACAATGATACGTTATAATTGATAAATAAGGGCTCAAATTAAACTGAAAAATTAATGGTAGTAGACATCGTAATCAACCTAGAGTTCCGCTTTTAATGGAATCTAATAATTGAACCCTGCGTTTACACCACCAAATCAGGAAGTGGAAACAAAACATCCTTGAAAAAATCATTCATATAATAATCCTTTTATTCGCTTATAATAATTCTGAAATAAAATTAAAAAAATCTTTGATTGTGATCCAAATGGGCTTTAGTATATATCTCTATTGTGCAATGGACTTAATCTCAATATCTCTCATAAAGTCATAATTGCGATTTTCCTTGTTAATCAATGCTTGTTTTTTGTCTCGTTATTGTAATATAACTAACCTTCTTCTAATAGTAGGTATGTTCTAATTGTTGACATTTCATTTATGTGAACAATTATAATAGTCCAAAAATTAACATATACTTTACAAACATTAACATTCTAACATGCAAGATTTTAATTTAGAATAATTTAATATAAGTTAAAAGGTTTATATAAGAATTAAGAGAGACAATGTCAAACTCTCTCCAATTAATAAATTGTTTGTCCAAAAGAAAAAATATTATAAAAAAATACATAAGTCTTGGTTGGAACCATTTCTGTTCTATTTTTTAAAATTTAAACATTAATTTACGTATTTTTATATTGTAAATTCAAGCGTAAGAAAGGCGTAGTTTGATAATATTTAACTCGCTTTTCTGAAAAACTTGTTTATTTTATGTTTTGGTTTTAACTAAAAAAAAATCACATCATTCATTTTATTTATAAATTTTCAAATCTAAATAAAAGTTTATATTTTTATCTGTTTGCTTTTAATATTTGTTAGTCTAGATATAATATTACGCAAGTGTTTGGGACAATAATATTTCTATCTTTTATTTTCACCATTTATAATGTGATTTGGTATTTCCAACTCAAAAATCATAAAACAAATCGCATTGCTTACTCTATGTTTTTTATTTTTTATTTCACAAACCCAACTAAAAATTTATATTTTTATCGTTTTCTTGTTAATCTATATACTACCATTGTTAATGTAGTTGTGGTTTGGTGACAGGTGGTTCACCACAAATGAGGATTCTAGCTTTATTTATTATTATTATTGTTATTATTTTAAAAAGGACAACTTTCCAATGTTAGTGTTAACTGAATAAGAAAAGGAAAGAAGGGTGAATGCATGATAACGTTAACATGATTAATTAGTTTGAAATAACCTCATTATCCACTTTTAGAAAAAAGCAAAAAAAAACATAATGGCTTTATTATAGGGCATCATCATGATAACTTTTATAATGCTTTGTCGAAATACCTAAACACTAGCCCTATGAATGGGTCAAATCTAAATTCCCTATTATAAATTTCAACACAAAGATTGTATTAATAACTTTTAGTCTCCATCTTATTTTTTTTATATCGTTTGCAATTGTTATACATTCCATAATTTTAATTACACAACATGATATTGTTCTAAAATATTCAAAAAATACGTAAAATAAAAAATAAATAAATATAAATGTAGAATAACAACCACAAAAAATAAAAATGCAGTGCAAGTAATATTTAACACATCTCTAACACGTTTATGCACAAGTGTCTCAATTTAAAGTACGCTCTGATAGGTTTCTCACCAACCCATTAATTTCTTCATGCATGCTTAATATCTCATGTACAACTTAAGGGAATTGACTTCTTATTTTTCATATGCATTTAGTAATATAATATTAATATCAAACTCATTTTTATTATGGATATTAAAACATTTACAATATAAAATAAAAGCATGGAAATGTGTAACAAAATGAGGATTATGTTTGTTGAGTTATATTTATTTAAATGATGTGTTTTTTATATTGTTAGAAAGTTAAGAGGAAGATTTTTATATATTTAAATTATGTATTTTTCATATTTAAATTAAATTATTTTTTATTAATATTAAAAATGGTTAAAAACTAGGTTATCAATTATATAAAAAGTTATATAGTAATTTAAGGTGTTAGAAATAAATTAGACTAAATAAAAAAGTTTATATCTTAAATTAAATTAAGTCATTTTATGTTAGGCTTGTTTAAATCATTACTTACATGGTTAGTTTGTAAGTTTGTGAAATAATTCATTTTATAAATAATATTTTTTAATACGAATAAAAGTAATTTTACTTTATTAAAAAATATATATCTATTATATATTAATTTAATTAGAAATTTACTTTAAATATAAAAAAATTAATATTTACTTATTAAATAATCTAATAATTAAGATAAATTACTATTAAATCACTAAATTATTGAAATATTTATTAATTAAAAAAATTATTTAAAAATTTAATAAATATCTTATTTTATAATTTATATATTAAATTATTATATTTTAGATAAAAATTAATTTTATTAATATAATTTAAATTTTTTAATTAATTATTTTAATGTAAACATATTAATATTTTTTAAATTTTGAATCAAATCAAAATTAACCCATTAATTCGAGATAAGATTAAATTAGACCGAATAACATGACACATTTTAACAAAATTTATGTTTTACCTTAAAAACAAATCCTACATTGACTTAAATACTCTCTCTCTCTCTCTCTCTCTATATATATATATATAACACGATGATCACTGTTACTATTCTTAATGTTAAAAACTAATGTAAAAACTCATCTAAAGAAAGTTCTTTACATTTTTTACAGACAAAATTATTTTTAAAGAAATATTTTAATGAGAAAATAGAAACAAGAAACCAAGATTGAATAGATTATATTTATCCAACTCAAAGTATAAAGGTCTGAATGTTTTCAAATTGAGTTAATCAAAAGTTGTCATATTCACATATTTTATTATAAAAAATAAGGAGTTAATTGAGATGCGAATTTTTTGTTAATATCCCATGTTTCAATTTGACATGTTGGAGACATGAAAATTTGAGGGTTCTAATGATGTTTTTGTCATTATATTTCTTAAAATATCCTATTAGTCCTATATTTTAATTTGCAACATATGAACTGTGATGTGATTTTGAAAATCTTTTGAAAATAATAAATATTTTATCTTTAAAAAGTTTAATTTTAAAGCATGCTTAACTTAAACATAACATTGAAATTCTTCAAAATCTGTCTTTCCTCAAAAAGTGCATTCGATAGAATTTTCTTGACGATAATCATCGAAGTTTGTGTCAAATATGACGAAACAGTATTCGAGAGTATACTACAGATTTTGAAAATTTTGGTAATATGAAGACTAAACACATTTTCGAGATGAATAATTTGAAGGAGTAGTACGTTGAAAGTTTTATTTCTCAAAAGCATCATTGAAAGCTATTTGGGACACTGAAGGTCCCAAAATTTTAATTTTTTTATATATATTTATAATTTTAACCTTAAATTTAATGATAATTCCTTTATTTTATTGTTTTTTTATAAATATTTTTAAAAACGGTTTGACGGAATATCTTTCATCCAAGATAAAATGTTTTGCATAGAAATATATGTATTTTTTTAATTACAAAATGCATAAGTGTTATGTTTCCTTTAATTTATTTATTTGTAATGGAAACTACATTTTAGTATTTATCTTTTGCTTATAAATTCAAAATAAATAAATCATTTACCATTTGAAGTATGAGAATGGACATAATAAAGGTATACAAGATGATGACATATGTTGAATTATTGAAAACGTACCAAAATTATCGATTGCAGTATAGTATTTTGATTAAATAAAAGTTGATCCTACGAAAAACGGTTTTAATGGAAATTTCAAATTATATGCTTACTAAGTAGATTAAAACAAAATGAATTTTGCATAAAAAGTTGAATTGAAATTAAACGATACAGAACTGTAAATTGTTTAGAAAAGATCAATTAAAGACACTTATGATTGACTTTCTTCCTTATCCCTCTTTTGCAATGACTATGTCAATTAAGAACATCAATTAACCTAACAATGTTGATTTCACATACTCAAATAATCTATGTTGATTTCCACATGAAATTCATAAGAAAACCTAAGAAATGTTGATTTCACACACAACTAAGAGATTTTCCAGCATTAGGTTTAGGGTGTTAAGCAATTGATACATTCATTCCATTTCTGACAATTAACGTAACAAATATTTTTATTGTGATCTAGGGTTCGAGAAATATTTTTCACTCATACCCCAAACATCAAGAATAAATCATTCCAAAGCACAAAAGATATGAATAACAACATTAAAATATAGATTAATATATCAAAATATCACTATGATACAAAAGAGTTCAAAGAAAGTGCATCAAATCCTAAGAGAATGAAGTTAGCCACTCATGGTGGCCATTACAATGCTCTAAATGTGAAAGAAGTGAAGAATTTATGAAGATTGGACGAAACCCTAGTAGTAGTCGTGTCTCTTCTCCCCAAAACCGTCTCCTTTTCTCAAAACACATCTTACCTTTTTATAGGAAAAATTGAGCCTCGCGTCTTTCGCTCAAGCGACAACACTCGCTCAAGCGAAAATTCTCTATTTTCGTTCAAGCGAAAGTTCTCTATTTTTGCTCAAGCGACAAAGTAGTGAATTCTAGAGAAGAATAACTAATTTTCGCTCAAGCAAAATTAACGGTGCTTGAGCGACTAACTTCCAGAGAGTTTTAACTAATATTTGCTCAAGCGAGAGTCTATCTCGCTCGAGCGACTTCCATGCTGAAAATTTTCTTCCTCCTTTCGGTTTTGCTCCAATTATGTTGACAATTATGCTCCTTACTCTTGTATCAAGATATTCTCGAATTCATCCTACATTCGGAGAAAAATATATTAGAATTGACACAAGTTAAGTGATTTTATACAATTAAAAGCATAATTATATTAACTTTTTATCACTTAACAACTTCCCCCTGAAAGTGATGAAGATCTTATTGAATTACTTTGGCAAAGATCTTGTTGATTTGATGAAGTAAAAAATGAAGTCAAAGGCTACTTTGTGGCAGTCAAATGTCACTTAGATAAAAGGGTAGTGTGATTAGTGAGTCTACATCTCTGCTTAGGTATAATCATTTTTATCTCTCTGCTGCATGAGGTTTCTTCATTTAAAAGATTTTGCAAATGCCTCTAAAACGTGTTTAAACGGTTAAAAACAAAGTATTTTGTTAAAAGGTTTTTGAAGAAACTATTTTAACTAATAGTATATGAGCTTTATCAACTAAAATGTTCTTCACACTTTTGTAACAGGTTTTTAACTGATATGTTTTCGAAATAATCGATTGTTTTCATTAGAAGGATTTTTGAAAACCTTCTGCCAGTATTTTAACTGATATAGAATTGATATAATCGATTAAAATGACTTAGACTATTTTGAAAAGTGTTCTGGCAGAATTTTAATCGATACAAACTCAAAATAATCGATTGAAATAACTTGAAATGTTTTGAAAATTGTTCTGTCAGTATTTTAATCGATACAAATGCGAAATAATCGATTAAAACAACTAAGAGGTTTTTCCAGAATGTTTTAAATCGATTAAAACAAGTTTGCTATCAGTTAAAATAACTTAGAAAGTTTTATGAAATCTTTTGGCAGAATTATAATCAATTAAAATGCGTTTCAATCGATTAAAATAACTAAGTGAATTTTTTTCCAAAGGTTTTAATCGATTAAAACAAATTGTTATCAGTTAAAATCACTTAGAAAAGTTTATGAGAATGTTTTGCAGTATTTTAATCGATTGAAAGACGAAACAATCGATTAAAACATCTTAGAATATTTTTTACAAAGAGTTTTAATTGATATAAACGTTGTCGTATCGGTTAAAACAAATATGAAAAATAATCAAGAACATTTTAACAGATTAAAAGAAGTTTTAATAGATTAAAACTAGACTTTTAACAGATTAAAAGATTATTTTAACAGATTAAATAAACCAACAGTTTTGAAAATCTTCTATATAAACAGAATTGCTTGAACCTTTTGAAATACATCTTTTGGCAATCAATCAAGCAATCATAAGTGCTACTTTCAAGAGAGAATCGCACTAGTTTTGTGAAGTTCATAGAAGTTCTTTCTTGAGGCAATATTTGCATTCTTTTGGAGAAGAAACTCTTTATGCAGAGCTGCATAAACCTGGTTTGGGTATTCTAGTTTCTTCTCTTTGTTTCTTTACTTTCTTTACTGTATTGTGGGTGCCTGGAATTGTGGGTACTGGTTTCTGTAGCTGGAATTTGGCTGCAGGGTTGGTCAAGAACTGGAATTTGGTTCTTGGTGAAGGTTTAGGTGCAAGAACTGAAATTTTGGTTCTTGTGGTAGATTGAGTGTGGGATTAAAGTTGTAATCAGTAAAGCGTTCAATCTAGTGGAACCCAACTGGAATTTGGTTGGAAACTCGGACGTAGCCCTGGGATTGGGTGAACCAGTATAAATCTTGGTTGTATCTTTCTAAACCTTTATCTCTTTTAATTCTGTTTCTGCCTTAATTTTGATTGCTTGCTGTGTTTGATTCAAGAACTGGTCAGAATTCTTAATCTTTGAAATAGATAATCTGTAAATTGAGAAAATCTTTCAAAGATCAATTCACCCCCCTCTTGATCTCAACCTACATTTCTAACAATTGGTATCAGAGCAAGGGTCTTGAAAAATACTCAAGGCTTTTGGTCCAAATCTTTAATGGCTGAAAACAAATTACCTTTTTCTGAGGGAGCTTCTATTAATAGACCTCCACTGTTTTGTGGTACAGATTATCCATTTTGGAAGATTAGGATGAAGATCTTTATTGAATCTATTGATAGGAATGTTTGGGATGTAATTGCTAATGATCCATTAATTACGTAAAAAGAATGGTCTAGTTTAAATGATGAAGAAAAGAAAAAAGTTCAAAGTGATTGTACTCGCTAAAAACATAATTACTTCGCACTAAACATGGATGAGTTTTTCAGGGTCTCCCAATGCAAATCTGCCAAGGAAATGTGGGAAGTTCTTGAGGTTACTCATGAGGGAACAACCGATGTAAAGAGAGCCGTAAAACATACTCTCATAAGAGAATATGAGTTGTTTAAAATGCAAACTCGGAGAAAGTATTGCAGATGTGCGAAGCGCTTCACTCATATCATCAATCATCTAATGGGCTTAGGTAAAAATTTTGATAAAGAAGAATTAAATATTAAAGTTCTGAAATGTCTTGACAGGTCATGGCAACCTAAGGTCACAACAATCTCAGAATCAAAAGACTTATCCGTCATGACAACAACTTCCTTGTTTGGCAAACTCAGAGAACATGAAATGGAAATTAACAGATTCAATGAGCAAGAAGTCTCTGAGAAAAAAGGTAGAAGTATAACACTCAAGGTTGAAGAAAGAAGTCAAGAATCATAGGAGGAAAGTGAAAATCTTGGACTGCTTGTCAGAAAGTTCAACAAATTTCTCAAGAAAAAGATTCAAGATAAAGAAAAACACAAAAGGTATGAGAGGAAATCTGATTCTTTTAACTATAAATGCTATGGCCGTGGTAAGCAGTGGTCATGTAAGAATGGAGTGCCCGAGAAAGAACAAATACAATGATAAGAAAGAGGAAAAAGTCAAAAGAAGAGCATGTGTAGCATGGGATGATAATGATACTTCATCAACGAAAATTCGATAATGAAGAAGCTAACTTGTGTCTAATGGCAAATCAAAATCATCAAACCAGGAGTGTAAGTTCTAACTCTTCTTCAAATTTGGTGAATTATAATTCATTACAAGAAGCATTTAATGAAATGCATGAAGAAACTAAGAAACTGCAAAAAGAAAATGATAGGCTAAAAGGCATGAATAATTGGTTAGTAAATAGAGTAGATTCTCTTGAAAAGAAAATTCTTGAAGATGAAACTGATCTTGACTTTTTAAAATTAATCCATGATAATTCTGATTGTGTATGTAATAAACCATGTAATAATTGTTCAGAATTACAAAAGAAGATTGATTTTTTATCACAAACTGTTTCAAAGTTTACACAAGGTCAAGCTAATCTTGATGTTCTTCTTGGGTCACAAAAACTTATTTTTGACAAATCTGGGATTGGATTTAAATCTAGCAAGAAATTCAGAAAACCAAATGTAAACAGGAAATCATACGCATCATCTATGATTAAATGTTTTTACTGCATGAAAAAAGGTCATTCTATGAAATATTGTAGAATTAAGAAGTATGCTATTCCTAGAGGTAGAATGAAGTGGATTCCCAAAAATTCATTTCAAATAACCTGATTGGACCCAGTGATTATAAAAAGGGTACCAGAAATATGCTAAATCTGTTTTGTAGGAACAAAATCTGGAAGTCCCTTGGTATTCACAACAGCAAATTTGGTTCTGGTTTCATAAACTGAATGTTTTAATTGATATAAAACAGTTTTAATCGATTAAAATCATTTACAGAGAATACCAAAAAAGCAATCCGTACAGTGTTAATTGATTGAAATACGAATCAATCGATTAAAATGTTCTCAGGAATCTAGTCTAAGCTGATTCAATCGATTAAAAAGGATTTATATCAGCTAAAATCACTAAGATGTCAAAATTAATCGATTCTTCCTCATTTTAATCGATTAAAATTCTGTTATCATCTTATTCAATTTTTCCAGTACAAAATTAATCGATTCTTTTATGTATAAATCGATTATTTCACTGTTGCATTTTCAAACCTAATATTAAAGATCAAATTAATAGGATAATTTGTTGATTAATCGATTAATTTGTTCCTGAAAATTATTTTTACAACATCCAATTGAAAATTGGTTAGCAAATCAGAGTCAAAATTCCAAGTTTTTGTGTTAATCAAAATCTGCACAATACATTTAAAATATTCTTTGACCAAGTCAAAAATGTTTTCAAGAACACTTTAGCTGATGTACCCACTGTCCAGAAACCTGTGCCTCTGCCTTCAATCAAGGGGACATGTGCAATTAAAGCTATTTTTTGCAGGTTCTGTCAAATTGGACTGTAATTCACAAAATTTGACATCCGTAACTCTTCATCTTGCTCACTTGAAGTCCACTATTCTCATTCTTCATTTTCTGGTTCAAATTCCTTCTCTCTTCTTTCCTATACTCACGTATCAAAAACTCCTCTCTAAATTATACAACAAGATGCTTAGGAGATCAAAATCAAGAAAGAAGCATAAAGGAGAATCTTTCTCTACTGCCAACCCTGGTGGTCATTTGGAAGCATGGTTTGATGGTGATATTGGAAGAATGAACACCTTCATTGCTGAGTTCAGTCAGAAGTAGATTGTAATTCCAAAGTTTATCAAATTCAAGTGGCTTGATGAAGAAGGATTTACTGGTTTGAGAAGAAAACTGAAAAGTAAAAAACTAAGAATCTTCATGGAGTTTACTAGGAATATTCAACCTGATTTGGTTTGGGTCTTTTACTCCAATTTAACAGTGAATGGTTCAACAATCAGATCTCAGGTCTTGCCTTAAGGATCCAAATGATTCGGAGAAAGCATAGAAACTCCTAAAGCTTTAAATGAAATCGATGACTCGACTTTGAGAAAAATGGGATATATCAAAATTGATGATGAATGGATTTCAAAAATTGATGCTGGGATGTCTGAAGATGAGGAAGATGATGATGAAGAAGATGAGCAAGGTCAAATTCCTTCCTCTCCAGCTGCTGTAGAGGTTCCCGAATCCACTAGTGGGGAAGCATCATATGAAAACATGGAGATAATTCCCTACATGGAACAACCTGACCGTGGGACTCCTCTGTCTCAATTTGAAAGGTCCATGCTTTCTCAAATGGCCACAATGCAGGAAAACCAAAGGAAGCATATGCAAATGACCTATCAATACTTCTAGCAGACCAACAATCAATTCACAAACCTTGGAAATCATATTGCTGATATTTACACCAAACTGGAAGATATGCAGCTCAACCAAGGGAATTGGGATGATTGAGTTGTTGAAAAAAAAGGGTCCCTTCCTATCTTTTTCATTATGTCATATTTCTTTTACTGCAAATTTTCATTTCTGGTCTGTAATATTAACTAGTTTTAAACCAGGAACAATCTTTTAACTTTGCTCAATATGATGTAGGTTTTTATTTGAATTAAGAGAGCCTAGATAGAATCAAACATAATTCTCTGATAATTTTAGCTGATACAAAATAGATTTAATGGATTAAATCGATTAAAAGAAACACTTACATAGGAAATTAACATCCAAATAATCGATTAATTAGCGTATCAATCGATTAAAATCTATATGTCATGTATTTGTATCAACTAAAACTAGTTTACATCAGTCAAATCAGCTAAATAAGATACTATTCTGATGGATCTATTGGTTAAAACTTACTCAATCTAGTTGATATTATCTTAAAACATTTTCCTAATGATCGTTTTTACAAAATTCGCACTAAATTAGACATTTTAGATGTATCAAACATTACTTAGTTTTTCAAAACTGGTTGTTTTAATCGATAAAAACAAGTTTTAAATCGATTAAAAGCACTTATACATCATTTTTCTTACTGTTTTAATTGATTAAATGTCGATTTAATCGATTAAATCAACTTATGTTTCAAACTTTCGAAATTCATCACTGTTTTAATCGATTAAAACTAGTAACAAGATCATTTTAATCGATTTTGTCCTGTTTTTAATCGATTATTACTCTGGAAAGAAAAATTAAAGGCTTTAGTTAATGACTGTTCTTGTAACATGCTACTAAAGCATGATTCCCTTATCTTTACACGTATTAATTGTATTTATTACAAACGTGTTAATGAAGATAAGTTTGAATCAACTTTGATTGATCTTTATATGAGTAAAGTAACTTGTTCAATTTTTTTACTGTTTTCAAAAACTAAATTTTGATGCATACCTTGCATTGTATTTGCTTTGTTCCTCTGTTCCCTATTTTTGATGAAGTCAAAAGGGGGAGAAATAATTGCTTTTCTTTTATAATTGATTTTCCTTATTTAGGGGGAGTAGCAATATAGGGGGAGAAATGGGAAAATGATTAATTTTTGAATACTCACTAATCTATATATTGAAGTGACTTCTTCTGCAGAGTTATTATTCAAAGAGGTGTTTGTCTTCATCAAATAGGGGGAGACTGAAAGTGATGAAGATCTTATTGAATTACTTTGGCAAAGATCTTGTTGATTTGATGAAGTCAAAAATGAAGTCAAAGGCTACTTTGTGGCAGTCAAAGGTCACTTAGATAAAAGGGTAGTGTGATTAGTGAGTCTGCATCTCTGCTTAGGTATAATCATTTTTATCTCTCTGCTGCATGAGGTTTCTTCATTTAAAAGATTTTGCAAATGCCTCTAAAACGTGTTTAAATGGTTAAAAACAAAGTATTTTGTTAAAAGGTTTTTGAAGAAACTATTTTAACTAATAGTATATGAGCTTTATCAACTAAAATGTTCTTCACACTTTTGTAACAGGTTTTTAACTGATATGTTTTCGAAATAATCGATTGTTTTCATTAGAAGGATTTTTGAAAACCTTCTGCCAGTATTTTAACTGATATAGAATTGTTATAATCGATTAAAATGACTTAGACTATTTTGAAAAGTGTTCTGGCAGAATTTTAATCGATACAAACTCGAAATAATCAATTGAAATAACTTGAAATGTTTTGAAAATTGTTCTGTTAGTATTTTAATCGATACAAATGCGAAATAATCGATTAAAACAACTAAGAGGTTTTTCCAGAATGTTTTAAATTGATTAAAACAAGTTTGCTATCAGTTAAAATAACTTAGAAAGTTTTATGAAATCTTTTGGCAGAATTATAATCGATTAAAATGCGTTTCAATCGATTAAAATAACTAAGTGAATTTTTTTCCAAAGGTTTTAATCGATTAAAACAGATTGTTATCGGTTAAAATCACTTAGAAAAGTTTATAAGAATGTTTTGCGAGTATTTTAATCGATTGAAAGATCGAAACAATCGATTAAAACATCTTAGAAGATTTTTTACAAAGAGTTTTAATTGATATAAACGTTGTCGTATCGGTTAAAACAAATATGGAAAATAATCAAGAACATTTTAACAGATTAAAAGAAGTTTTAACAGATTA
Source organism: Sphenostylis stenocarpa (assembly GCA_963425845.1). NCBI lineage: Eukaryota > Viridiplantae > Streptophyta > Magnoliopsida > Fabales > Fabaceae > Sphenostylis > Sphenostylis stenocarpa. Next base: position 21,977,708 of record OY731398.1, read on the forward strand.
AAACTAGACTTTTAATAGATTAAAAAATTATTTTAACAGATTAAATAAACCAGCAGTTTTGAAAATCTTCTATATAAACGAATTGTTTGAACCTTTTGAAATACATCTTTTGGCAATCAATCAAGCAATCATAAGTGCTACTTTCAAGAGAGAATCGTGCTAGTTTTGTGAAGTTCATAGAAGTTCTTTCTTGAGGCAATATTTGCATTCTTTTGGAGAAGAAACTCTTTCTGCAGAGCTGCATAAACCTGGTTTGGGTGTTCTAGTTTCTTCTCTTTGTTTCTTTACTTTCTTTACTGTATTGTGGGTGCCTGGAATTGTGGGCACTGGTTTCTGTGGCTTGAATTTGGCTACAGGGTTTGTCAAGAACTAGAATTTGGTTCTTGGTGAAGGTTTAGGTGCAAGAACTGGAATTTTGGTTCTTGTGGTAGATTGAGTGTGGGATTAAAGTTGTAATCTGTAAAACGTTCAATCTAGTGGAACCCAGCTGAAATTTGGCTGGAAACTGGACGTAGCCCTGGGATTGGGTGAACCAATATAAATCTTGGTTGCATCTTTCTAAACCTTTCTCTCTTTTAATTCTGTCTCTGCCTTAATTTTGATTGCTTGCTGTATTTGATTCAAGAATTGGTCAGAATTCTTAATCTTTGAAATAGATAATCTGTAAATTGCGAAAATCTTTCAAAGATCAATTCACCCCCCCTCTTGATCTCAGCCTACATTTCTAACACCCGCAACCTAGAATTTTGCTTGTTCCAAGCAAAGTATTTTCCAAAACAAAATCATCACCTATTATCACTTTCTCATCCAGAACCACAACATAAAAATAACTTTTCTTCCAGATGCGATGCTCACAACTCCAAATGAAAATAGAATACATAAGCAGTCAAGTTACAAAAACTAACAAAGGAAAATTAATCATCAACTATCCTCAGAGAAGCATGATATCTCACATAGAGTGATATGTAGTCATCTCTAACTCTCAAGGGTAAGTGTTTATCTCATTCAATCACTTCATTTAAACAATCCAATTTGATAGTCATCTTCAAACAATCAACATTTGTTAAACAAGACTTAAATCAAAAGGTCTTTTGAGGCTTGTAATGAGGTTTAGCTAAGAAAAAATCATTGGTTTTTCTGGGATATTCAAAAGTATTTGAGAAATTCAATTCCTATGAATGATTATTGTTTAACATTTCCTCAAGTTGGGTCTCAACTTCATGCTTTTGCTCCAACACAATGATAGTGAGTTAACAATCTCATAAGTTATCATTCACCTCCCTTTGAATTTCTTTTTCCTTTTCTCATGCTTTGTATTTATCATTTCGGCTTAGCCACAATATTTATGCTTTTCTTCTCCTTTTTCTTAACACCTTTTTTTTTAGAATAACAATACCCTTAGGAAGACTATAGCAATACCCAACAATACCTGTAGGAAAAATGATAACATTCATAATCTTTTCATTTCTCAAATATAGGAAGGTGGATAAATATTGTTTAGGCTTAGGGGTTCTGTTTAATAAACAATCTTGTTTTTGGCTCAAATGGGGTTCAAATGGATGTCCTATAATTAATGCAGGGTTGACTATTTGGCTCTGGGTTATATCTACTACAAAAAATAATGTCTTTATCATTTTCAAGTCTCACTAACATGCAATCACATCAAAAAATCAATCAATACCAGTTATCATCATAAAATGTTGACACTCAATTTATCTGTTTTTGGTTCACTCCTCGCTTGGGTTTTGACTAACTTCTCCAATTCAGTTAATTCCTAGTTCTCTTCGTCAATTCCTTTTTCACTATCATACTCAACATCCCAAAATCACTTGTTATTGGAAACAATCAAAATGGTTTTCTTCAAGTTCCAAATTTGAATTAGACAATAAACAATAATTTCATAAATGACTCTAATCCAAATTGTATGGGACAACAATTAAATTTAATAACACCAATTTAAAGCATTAACCACATTAAGTTTCAAATGTCAAAACATTAAAACCAAACAAATTAAAGCAAATTAAAAACAAAGAACTTCAAAACATCAAATTAACAAAACTAACTTAAACACATAAAAATAAATTTTTTAACTTAAATTAAATTTTTCCTCCCTCTTATTCTTCTTCACTTTCTGCTTCTTCTTCTTCTGAAGTTTCCTCCTCCTCTTGTTGTGCTTCAGTTGCACCTTTACCCCCTCCCTGAAAATTTGGACTGTCCTGTTGAATTATTGACAAGCGTACCAAAATTATCAATCATAGTATAGTATTTCGATTAAATAAAAGTCGATCCCACGAGGAACAGTTTCAATGGAAATTCCCAATTATATGCTTACTAAGTGGATTAAAACAAATTGAGTTTTTCATAAATAGTTGAATTGAAATTAAATGACAAAGAACTGTAAATTATTGAGAAAATATCAATTAAAGGCACTTAGGATTGACTTCCTTCCTTATCCCTCTTCTTTAATGACTATGTCAATTAAGAACATCAAATAACCTAAAAATGTTGATGCCACCTACTCAAATCATCCATGTTGATTCCTCACACATGAAATTCATAAGAAAACTTAACAAATTTTGATTCCTCACACAATTAAGAGATTTTCCAGCATTAGATTTAGGGTGTTAAACAATTGATACATTCATTCTATTCATGGCAATTAACGTAACAAATATTCTTACCGTGATCTAGGGTTCAAGATATATTTTCCAATCATATCCCAAACATCAAGAATAAATCATTCTGAAGCACAGAGGATAAGAATAACAACATCAAAACATAGATTAATATCTCAAAATATCACCATGATACAAAAGAGTTCAAAGGAAGTGCACCCAATCCCAAGAGAATGAAGTAGCCACTCATGTTGCCCATTACAATGCTCCAAATGTGGAAGAAGTGAAGAATTGATGAAGATTGGACGAAACCCTAGCAGTAGTCGCACCTCTTCTTCTCCAAAACTACTTTTTTTTGTCAAAACACATCTTATCTTTTTATAAGAGAATTTGGGTCGGGTCTCGCATCATTCATTCGCTTAAGCGTTCTTCTTTCTTTTAATTTTTCTTCAATTACTTCCCAATTATGATCTTTGCTCTTGTATCAAGGTATTCTCGAATTCATCCTATATTGGGAGAAAAATAGATTAGAATTAACATAAGTTAAGTGATTTCATAACAATTCAAGGCATAATTATATCAACTTTTTACCACTTAACAACTCCCCCCAACCTAGAATCTTGCTTGTCCCAAACAAAGTAATTTTTCCAAAACAAAATCATCACCTATTATCTCTTTCTCTTCCAGAACCACAACATAAAATTAACTTTTCAGATGTGATACTCACAACTCCAAATGAAAATAGAACACATAAACATTCAAGTTATAGAAACTAATAAAGAAAAATTAGTCATCAACTATCCTCAGAGAAGCATGATCTCTCAAATAGAGTTATATACAATCATCTCTAATTCTCACAGGTAAGTGTTTATCTCATTCAATCACTTCATTTAGACAATCTAATATTGATAATCATCTTCAAGCAATCAATATTTTTTAAGCAAGACTTAAATCAAAAGGTCTTTTGAGGCTTGTAATGGGGCTGGGCTAAGAAATAATCATTGGTTTTTCTGGGATATACAAAAGTATTTGAGAAATTTAACTCATATGAATGATTCTTGATTAACATTTTCTCAAGTCTGGTTTCAAACTTCATGCTTTTGTCCCTAACAATAATGATAGTGAGTTAATAAACCACAAGTTATTATTCTCCCCTTTTGACTTTTTTTTCTTCATGCTTTTGCATGTATCCTTTTTGGCTTTGCCATAATTTTTAAGCTTTGCTTTTCCTTTACACCTTTTTTTTAGAAAAACACCCCAATAATACCCGTAGGACAACAATAACAATACCCAACAATAGGAAAAATAGTGACATTCATACTCATTTCCTTTCTCAAATATAGGAAGGTAGATAAACAGTGTTTAGGCTTAAGGGTTATGTTTAAGAAACAATTATTTTTGGCTCAGAAGGGGTTCAAATGGATGTCCTATAATTAATGCAAGGTTGACTATTTGGCTCTGGGTGATATCTACTACAAAGAAAAAAATGTCTTTATCATTTTTAAGTCTCACCAACATGCAATCACATCAAAGAATCAACCAATATGAGTTATCATCATAAAGTGTTGACACTCAATTTGAACTGTTTGTGGTACTCTACTCACCTGGGTTTTGACTATCTTCTCTAATTCAGTTAATTCGTAATTCTCTTCATCAATTCCTTTTCACTATCATACTCATCATCCCAAAATCACTTGTTATTGGAGCAATCAAAATGGTTTTCTTCAAGTTCCAGATTTGAATTAGACAATAACAATAATTTCATAATTGGCTCTAATCCAAATTGTATAGGACAACAATTTAATCACATCAATTTAAAACATTCACCACATTAAGTGTCAATTCAAATATTCAAAACAAAACAAATTAAAATAATAATAAAAAACCTAAAAACATCAAATTAACAAAACAAATAACTTAAGACACCAAAAAAACTTAAACTTAAATTAAATTGTTGCCTCCCTTTTACTCTTCTTCACTTGTTGATTCTCCTTCTTCTTCTTGTGCCTCTGGCTTAGTTGCAGACTTTCTCACCCCCTCCCAGAAAAGTTGGACTGTTCCTAGGCCATTGAAGTAAGATTTCAAAGTCTTGAGGAGAAGTTCACTGTGTACTTGGAGCAATCTTGCAAAGAAAGACCCTAAGGAAGAAAAATGCACAAAAAACTTAAACTGCAAAAAGAAAAAAAATGTTCAAAATATTGGGTTGCCTCCCAGGAGCGCTTGTTTAACGTCTTTAGCTCGACGCCTATTTGCTTTAGGGCTCATGCAGGTGAGTGATTAAGGTGATCTATACGCATTCTCCATCCCTTGATTGTACTTGTGGGAATAAATTTATTCTTTTCATTGCGAATAACCTTACGACTGTCAGAGATTGGATAAATCATACCTGCTTCAGGAGGTTTCAGTACCTCTCTTTGAACAACTTCCTTCATAGTCAGATTAAGATGTGTTTGGGGTTATGCAACATGCTTGTAATCTTGTTTTTCAGTTGAGATGGGTAATTCCTCCAAAGTATCTATTCTAAGGCAATCTTTCTTGTCTTCCAGTTATTGTACAACTTCAAACAGGTTAAAATTAACTTCATCATCTCCACTTCTAATTTTCAACTTGCCCATGTCAACATCTATAATTACTTTTGCTGTCTTCATGAAAGGTCTTCCCAGTATAAGAGGAACTTTAGTGTCGTCCTCCATATCCATCATAACAAAATCAATTGGAAACATAAATTTATCAACTCTAACCAAAACATCCTCCGTCACACCAGAAGGAAATTTTAGAGATCTGTCAGCTAACTACAGTGTCATTCTAGTAGACTTTACTTCCAAGTCTCCTATTCTTTTAAGCATAGACAAAGGCATTAGATTTATACTATCACCTAAATCAAGTAATGTCTTACCTACTTGTAATGTCCCAATTGTGACTGATATAGTAAAACTTCCAGGATCCTTGGACTTTTGAGGTAATGATTTCTGAATTATAGCGCTGCATCCTACTTCTAGCTCCACTGTTTCTGCAGTAAATCTCCTTTTCTTAGTTAACAACTCTTTCATGAATTTTGCATAAGTCGGCATCTGCTCCATAGCTTCCATAAATGGAATATTAATCTGTAAATGCTTGAAAATATTCATAAATCTTTCAAACTATCGTTCTTTATCTTTCTTGGAAGGATGACGAGGATATGGTAAATCCTTTAGTTGCGATATTTGACTCTCATCTTTCTCCCTCTTTTTCTCACTTTTTTTTATTTTTTTCTTCTTTTTCAGTAATTTTTTCTTTTTCTATACTCTCACTTTTATTTTTCTCTTTTTCTCCTTCAAACTAATCTTTCTTCTTTTCATCCTCTTTTTCTTGTAGGATTTCCTTCTCTATAGCCAGGTTCTCACCAATCCCTTCTCCTATAACCCTACCACTCCTTGTAGTTATTGAATTGCATTGCTCCCTAGGGCTGGTTTATGTGTTAGCTGAAAATTGTCCTCCTTGTTGCTGCTCAGATAATTGCTTAGCCAGTTGGCCTATCTGGGTCTCTATATTTCTGAATGAAGCCTCAGTATTTTTCTGATTAGCCATAGTGCATTGCATGAATTTTTCTAAAGTATCCTCTAACTTACTCATTCTGTCAGGCATTGATAGATATTGTTATTGCTGCTGTTGATATGGAGGTTGCTGATATGACTGCTGTTGAGATGTAGGTTGTCTAGTAGATGAGCTAACACCTTGTTTCCACCCAAAATTCTGATTATGATTCCCTCTCCATCCTTGTGCAAAATTATTCTGATAATTGTTGGAATTATGGAAATTACCTTGTCTGCCTTGACTACTACCTTGAGCACCCATATAATTAGCTTATTCTTGTTGAATGTTGCCTTGATAAGAGCATTGTTCATTTGCATGATCACCTCCACACACGTCACAACTCATCTGTTGATTAGGAATAGATTGTACTGTGTGTATTTGTTGAGGTAATTTCTCTATTTTCTGGTTCAATACTTCAATTTGTTGCGTCAAAATTTTATTTTGGGCTAAGATAGCATCTGAGGTGTTAAGTTCAAGAACTCCCTTCCTTTGTACTGGATGTCTATCATGTTTGGCTTGTTGGTCTGTAAAAGCTAGTGCATCAATAATTCTTGTGGCATGTTCAATTTCTACATCCAACATGGATCCTCCTGCTGCAGCCTCTAATAACATCTTTGCATTATGTCACAGGCCAATATAAAAATTATTCAACTGGGCAATGTAATCAAATCTATGATTTGGGCATCTTTTCAACAGTGATTTAAATTTCTCCCATGCTTCACAAAAATGTTCATCTACTCCTTGTCTAAAAGAAGTGATGTTGGATTTTGCTTTGATGGCGGGATGGTGGGAAAAATCTGTTCAGAAACTTCTCTTCTATGCTACTCTAATTAGTCAAACTCTGATTAGGATGTGCCTTCAGCCACTCCTTTGCCCTACCGGCCAAAGAAAAAGGAAATAATCTCAAATATGCAGATTCAAGATTTGCTGCTCTAAATCCCATGGTACCAATCAACTCATAAAATGTAGACAAATGAATATAAGGGTCTTCATGATCCAATCCAGTGAATTGATGAGCACTAATCAAGCTTAAGAAAGCTGGATTCATTTGCAATGTTTGATCATCCGATATGGCAATGCTGGAAAAGTGTCTTTGCCCTTGCTACATAACATAGTTTCTGAGAGTTCTTCTAGGTGGATTTGAATTTGGATTTGGATTTGGATTTAGATTGGCTCCTTCTTCTGCCATATCTTCTATAATTGGATCTGGTAAATTAAGTGTGGAAGAAGAGTTAACAGATTCTCCTGTGGCTTGTTCTTGAGTTTCCATTCTTCTTCTGCCCCGGTTCCTCCGAGCTATTTTTTCAATCTCCGGATTAAATTCTAACTGCTCTGAAGATACCTGTCCTCTTAAACGCATAAATCAAAAAAATAACTCAAGCAAAGATTAACACAAGCCAATAATTAAGTAAAACTAAAACTGAACAATAAAACAAAATAGAAATAAAAATAAAATACTCAATAATCTAAACAAAGAATTCTCAAAGAACAGCGTTCCCAGGCAATGGCGCCAGTAAATACTTGTTGAATTATTGGCAAGCGTACCAAAATTATCAATCATAGTATAATATTTCGATTAAATAGAAGTCGATCCCACGAGGAACGGTTTCAATGGAAATTTCCAATTATATGCTTACTAAGTGGATTAAAACAAATTGGGTTTTTCATAAATAGTTGAATTGAAATTAAATGACAAATAACTGTAAATTATTGAGAAAAGATCAATTAAAGGAACTTAGGATTGACTTCCTTCCTTATTGTAGACCCTTAATTTTGCCCAGCTTCTTAATAAAAGAAAAGGAGACCTCTCGTAACAACATAGAGTTCACCCAGTCACCCGACGAAAGCTAAGGAGACTCCCTACATGAAGATAAAGCTCGCCCGACATCTTAATGAAGGCCAAGAAGACTTCCTATATGAAGATAAAGCTTCAACGGACACATATCGGCATCAACCAATGTCCGAAAAAAGCAAGGAAAGCTTCCCGGGGTCCCAGAACGCAAAAACTGGACAAAATAGGTCGAGACCCCCGTCCCAGAGTTGGGACGACCGTCCCAACTAACCTAGGACAAGTGAGACGCGCGTCCCACATGTGGGACGGCCGTCCCAAGTTCCAGGGGGGTTGGCTCTGTGTTAAAATTGCAAGTGGGACGACCGTCCCACCCCAGACGGCCGTCCCGGCCCAAACGGCCATCCCGAATGTGCCAGGCAGCGAAAACTATAAATAGGAGGCTCATTTGGCACTTTTTCACACCCCAGACACCCCAGACAACTGAGAGCACTTGTCTACTTCTCTCCCTCTTTCGAATGATCTTTGTGATTGCCTGATATAGGTAACAATCAGTTAAGGAATTATATTCCGGCATTCGATTCTTCTAGAAAATTTTAGTTGAGTCGAGTTTTGTCGTGAGGAGAGTCGTTGTAGAGCGAGGGACTGCCGAAACGCGTCCTTTTTGTAAAAGAGTTGCTATATAAAGCTTGCTACGGAGGTTCTTCTCAAATCTCTTCTCTTTTACTGCTTTATTTATTGCTTTATGAAATGTAAATAAAATCATGTAGATAGCCATATTTATTGTACGAATAAAATAGGGTAATAGCGTAATTTCTTGTAATCTTTACTTAAATGAATTAATCCGTCATAGGGAACCCGAAAGGGGCGTTGTGGGGTGCTAACACCTTCCCCACACGTAACTAACTCCATTACCTAACTCTGGTTATAATGGCCAAGTTTGGTTTTTAATAAAATCAACGCCTTTTTATCCTTTTCCAATGTTTATGGTCAAAACATTGGTGGCGACTCCAAAAGAACCCTTTTCGAAAACCTTGCTTTTATTAGAGGATAGTTCAGTTGTTGAGCACCTCGGAAGCAATGAACACACTTTAAACAAAAAATGTGAGTCTAAACCATCTTTTCGCGACCGCTTGCATAAACGTTCGAGATGTCCCTGGACGTCGGAATAGACGGCGGCGACAGATGGCGACTCCACTGGGGAAGCTAGAGAGTTGATCCCATTTAGTGACGAATAAATTCAAACTAAGTAAAGATTCGAAATTACGCCTTTACCCTTTGCTGTATTTTTATTGTATGGCTTTAATAACTGCTGTATGATTATTTTCTGCAAATTGTTTGAAATATAAATTGCACACAAAAACCCTTGCACATAATAGTCCCTCTATACCCGGGGGCAAGAGTGAATACCTATAGGGAGTGGGTGGCAGATACGACCGGCTTGTTGGCACACGGGGCTACAACCGTTGTCGGAAACCACCAACTCAAGGTGATAACTCTCTTCTTCTGGTCTAAGGATGTCGACATGGAGTTCCGTGCATGATCCGAGGACCGAGAGATTGAGAGGTCCCTATAATGGGGGCACCTTGGGGACCTTTGGCCTTGGTGAGAACAGTTTAGAACCACCTAAACCAAGCACGTTTCTGCAGGAAAACCCTACCTCGTGACTAAATAAGCGTGGCTCTGCTCGTGGATGTATGAACTGTGTGTGCATTCGTTTGCTGCATTTGTATTGATGCATTAGCATAGGGTAATCATACAACAAAAATAGTGAAAAACCCTAAAAAATCAAAAAGTGATAAGATAAACCACTTTATCTCGGACAGTCTTCAGTTAAGCTAGCCTGGTTTCAGGTTCTTTGTAAGCTAAGTAGCCACGTTGACCGACAGAAGAGATAAATGGTCATAAAAAATGTAAAAACGAATGAAAGCCATAAAAACTCCTTTTTATAATAAAAAGATTCTTGGCAAAGTCGTATCATTCATACCACATCATCCAATAAGTGGTAAAACTAAGAGAGAAAATAATTGCAGCATGCACATCATTTTAATAAACCTCCAAAAAATAGGTCTTAGGAGCGTTTTTTGGGAAAATTACTGGGCCAAATCCCCTTTGGATATTTTCAACTTGGTTCTTCATCCTTTTCTCTTCGTTTTGACATGCTGTGCGTCCAAATCGGACAACCCAATCAAAAGTTATTCCACTTTCAAATTTGCTGTCATAAAAAAAATATTTTTGTAGTGCATGCATAAAGCACATTCATTCTAGGATGCATTAGATATCCTTAGACAATAGCGAAAGAGACCCAAGTGCGTTTATCACCTTCCTATAAGAGATAAGTGCGCTAAGGTATGTTGGCAACCTTTGAAAAAAAGGAAGTTAGCACATTAAGGTGGGTATGGTACCCTTAAAACATAGGCTTTTGAGAAGATACCAAAGTGATTGTCTAAGGCATATCTATTTCACACTAATCATTTAAAATAAAAAACAATAATAAAAATCTTTAAATCATTTAGAAAGTGGCCGGTCTTCTACCTATTCTCACTCGCGCTAAAAAAGCTAAGAAGATGGAGCAATTAGAGGAGCAGAACCGTATGTTCACCGCTGAGCTTAATGCCATAAAGGAACAAATGGTGCAATTGACGGAGTTAATGTACCAACAATGCTTCCTCAATGAGGCCTCTGAGCAACGAATTTTTGCCTTAGAGGAGAGATTAAGGGCATTAGAGGGACATAACTTTGATGTAAAGGAGGTAACCAATGTACAACTTGATGAAAATACTCAATTCCCTCCCAAGTTTAAGAAATCCCACGCATCATTCAAGAAGTCCTTTGGCAAGAAAAAGGAGGGAAGTGTAAATACCATGAACTTTACTACTCTTTCTTCCTCTTCGCCATCAGTTGGACAGTCACGTAGACAAGAGAAGAAATTCACTCCCATCCCAATCTCTTATGGGAGTCTGCTGCCAAGGCTTTTAGAGGCCAAGCTCTTAACACATATCTCCCCAAAGAAGAAAGATCCACCTTACCCCGGTTGGTACAAACTCAACGAAAAATGTGATTACCACTCAGGTGCTCCTGGGCATTCCGCGGAGAATTGCGTCAACCTGAAATATAGGGTTCAAGAATTATTGAATGCCGGGTGGATTACTTTCGATGCTCCCGACCCAAACGTAAACATCAAGCCTCTATCACAACCAGAATAGTGAGCTTGGGTAGAGAAGGCCATCTAACTAGGGCTCCCCATTTTGTGCATCTTTTGGTTAAAAGAAATAAAAAATAATAATCAAAAGCTTTCGATGCATCTCTCGCGGTCTTTGCTCATGGCCGTGAGATCTTGTGATTAAAAGGGACTCTGTAAATATTTCTCTTTTCATCAATACAATGAGGCATTTTTCATAATATTCATATGCTTCTCATTCTTTTCTCTCTCATTCCAAAATAATTGAATAAAATCTAAACCCAAATATAGACCATATAAACAGTCATGTCTGTGATTGAAAACTCTCTGCGGGATCTGAAAGCCGAAGGCGAATGGATTGAGTCAGATAGTGAGGAGGGGACCATTTCCCCGGACATGCAAAGACTGTTGGAAAAATAAGCTCAATTGATACAGTCCTATCAGAAAAAAACTTAGGCCATCAATTTGGGACAAAGAGATAATAAGAAAGAAGAAAATATCAGTACCCAAATTGATAAAGTCAGGGAAGGAGCAATAACGCCTTTACGCTTATTCATGCCTCGTCTTTTCCCTTATACATCGGATAAAATTGTACCGTTGAGATACACAGAAGAATTTCCCGTCAATGAAGATATCTCCAATATAGCTAGCATTGGGGGCAGGATGATAAAAAAATTTTATTCATCCAAGGAGCTACAAGATAATGCTCCTAAAAACAAAGGAAAAATAAAGAAACCGAAGAGGAAAAAAAAAAGAATCTAAGGGGAAGATTAAGCAGACCTTGGATTCACAGTGCTAAGGCAGTTTCTTCAACGCTCCACCGAAAAATCAAATTCGTGGCAGACAACAAGTTGATCATGATTCAAGCTAAAGACTACATTCGAATCAACGAGCCGTCCACCACACCTTAAATGGATGCGGCTGAAGAAGACATTTGAAAATATGGAAAGACTTCCTAGCAATTTAAAAAGTGGCCCATATAATGAAGAGATATGAGTACAACCCAAACAAGGGCTTGGAAAGGATGCTCAAAGAATAAGAGAGCCACCAGATTTTAAGGATAATCTTTTAAAGTACGACCCTACAAAAGAACAAGTCGTACGATGAAAAGGGAAGTCTCCCCTCCGTACCTTAAAAAGACGATCTTCCAAAAAAGAGGGATATTGAAAGTGATCCTAGCAAAGATCTCAGTGATTTGATGAAGTCAAAGATAAAGTCAAGGGTCAACTCTGCAGCTGTCAAACAAGTCACTCAGAAGAATGGAGCTGAAGACTTAGTGTGTCTGAACAGAAAGCTTAGGTAAAACCACTTTACCTTTTCCACTGCACAAAGCTTCTTCATTCATTTTGCAAAATGCCTCAAAAACAGTTTTTAACAAATCAAAAACAAAAGCATTTTGGCAAAGAATTTTCTTAAACAAGTTATTAACTGATACAGGTTTGAAAGAATCAATTTAAAACACTTAGAATGTTTTAAAAAGTGTTTTTACAATATTTTAATCGATACAAACTTCTTTTAATCGATTAAAACTCTTTATGACCGATTAGAATTCGAATATAATAGGTCAGAATGCAATATAATCGATCAGATCTTAAATATGAGCGATTAGAATTATTTTAATCGATTAAAACACGTTTCAATCGATTAAAATCACTTTGGATGTCAGTATGATCGATCGTAATGAGATTATGACCGATCGAAGTTGGTTATGATCGATCAGAATTGAATTATGACCGATCAGACTTATTTCAATCGATTAAAACGCATTTCAATCGATTAGAATAACTTAGAAAATCTTTTCAATCGATTAAAACAAACTTTCAATCGATTAAAATGACTTGAAAATATATGTGCAGTTTTTCAATCGATTGAAACGACTTTATATCACCTAAAATAACTTGGAAAGTTTTATAAGAAGGTTTTTAAACAAATCAATCGATTAATACGCGATTCAATCGATTGTTTTATACTTAGAAAATGTTTGTAAAACGTTTTAACCGATATAAACATGGTTGTATCAACTAAAACATTTTCTGTTAAAGATCAAGAATGCATTAATGGGTTGAAAGGACTTTTAACAGATTATAACGGCTATTTCAACAGATTAAAACAAACTTTCAACAGATTAATTAATGCAGCAGATTTGAAAATACTCTTTTATAAACAGAATTGCTTGAAACTTTTAAACAGAGATTGAATATCAGCTTTTACACAATTCAAGCAATCAATACAAACAACTATTAGCATTTTTCAAGAAAGATACACAACTGTTTTTGTGAACTTCTTTTGAAATCTTTCTTGAGGCACTTTGCATTTCTTTGAAGAAGAAACTGACTGTGGATTGGTGTAATCCGGTTTGAGCTTTCTTTGTTTCTTCTTTTAAATTTCTATTCATTCATTTGTACTCGTTTTGTACCTGGAATTTGGGTACAAGTTTTCTGCAGTCTGCTGTAGAAAGTTGCCAAGAACTGGAATTCGGTTCTTGGTGGAAAGGTTAAAGCAAGAGCTGGAATTTGGTTCTTGTGTGTGGTGCCTGGAATTTGGGCACTGGTTTCTCTGCTAGCCGGAATTTGGTTGCAGAGGTTTCCAAGAGCTGGAATTTGGTTCTTGGTGGAGAGTTAGAATAGGTGTAAGAGGGTGAGTCTCGTAAAACATCTATTCTAGTGGAACCCAGCTGGAATTTGGCCGGAGACTGGACGTAGCCCTGGTATTGGGTGAACCAAGATAAAATTACCGGTGAAATCTTTCCTAACCTTTCTCTCTTTAATTTCAGCTTGCTGCGCTTATATTGTTTGATTGCTTGGTAATTCAAAAAGATTTTTAGAAACTTAATTTTCGAATTAGATAATCTTGTATTGCGAAAAACTTTCAAAAATCAATTCACCCCCCTCTTGATTTAAAACTACTTTTCTAACAATTGGCATCGGAGCAAGGTGCTTGAAAGTTATTCAAGTCTCTTGATCCATGGCTGAGAACAGATTACCGTTTTCTGAGGGGGCATCTATTAACAGACCTCCACTATTCTCGTGGACATGATTATCCTTTCTGGAAAATTAGGATGAAAATCTTCATTGAATCCATTGACGTAAATGCTTGGGATGTTATTACTAATGGTCCTTTAATTACGGATAAAGGATGGTCAAGCTTGAATGAAGAAGAAAAGAAGAAAGTTCAAAGTGACTGTAATGCAAAAAATATAATTACTTCCGCTCTTAACATGGATGAATTTTTCAGGGTGTCCCAAGTGCAATTCCGCCAAGGAGATGTGGGATGTTCTTGAGGTCACTCATGAAGGGACTTGCAGATGTTAAAAGAGCCAGAAAACACACTTTGATAAGAGAGTATGAGCTCGTTTAAAATGCAGAATGGTGAAAGCATCGCAGATGTGCAGAAACGCTTCACGCACATCATCAACCATTTAATGGGCCTAGGTAAGACCTTTGATAAGGAAGAACTAAATATTAAAGTATTGAAATGTCTTGACAGGTCCTGGCAGCCAAAAGTCACTGCAATATCGAGAATCAAAAGATCTGTCCACCATGACAACAGACCTCACTTGTTTGGAAAACTCGGAGAACATGAAATGGAAATCACAAGATTCAATGAGCAAGAAGTCTCTGAGAAGAAGAACAGAAGCATTGCACTTAAAGTTGAAGAAAATCAAGAATCAGAAGAAGATAATGAGAACCTTGGACTCGCTTGTTAGGAAATTCAACAAATTCCTCAAGAAAAAGATCCAAGACAAGGAAAGACACAAAAGGTATGAGAAAAGAACTGATTCTTCTAACTTTAAATGTTATGGTTGTGGCAAACAGGGCCATGTTAAAATGGAATGTCCAGAGAGAAACAAACAAAGTGAAAAGAAAAAGGAAAAATCAAAAAGAAGAGCCTACATAGCCTGGGATGATAATGATACGTCATCAACGAGATAACTCTGAAAATGAAGAAGCCAATCTTTGTTTAATGGCGAGTCAAAATCCACAAACCAGCCAGGTAAGTTCTAGCTCCTCTTCAAATGTAGTTAACTATGATGCATTACAAGAAGCATTTAATGAAATGCATGAAGAGGCTAAGAAACTTCAAAAAGAAAATGATAGGTCAAAGGGCTAAATAACTGGCTAGTTAACAAGGTTGATTCTCCGGAAAAACAGATTAGTGAAAATGAAACTCGATAATGAATTCTTGAAACTGATTCATGCTAACTCTGATTGTGAATGCAATAAACCATGCAATAACTGTCCCGAATTGCAAAAGAAAATTGAATTCTTATCTCAAACTGTTTCAAAGTTCACTCAGGGGCAAGCTAATCTTGATATATTACTTGGATCTCAAAAATTAATGTTTGACAAAACTGGAATAGGCTTTAAATCTAGATCCAAGTAAAACAAAAACAAATAGGAATTCATACTCTACAATCAAATGTTTCTACTGCATGAAGAAAGGGCATTCAGTAAAATACCTGCAGAATTAAAAAGTATGCTATTCCTAAAGGGAGAATGAAATGGGTTCCAAAGATTAATTCTTTTCAAATAACATGATCAGGACCCAATAATTATAAAGGGTACCAGAAAAATACTTAATTGTTTTGCAGGAACAAGTCTGGGAATCCCTTGAAGATCAGAGCTGCGAAACCAGGTTCTGTGTATTTAAATTAATTGTTTTAATTGATATAAACCAATATTAATCGATTGAAATAACTTACCGTACCATTTTAATCGATTGAAATGTCGAAATAATCGATTAAATTGTTCTCAGAATGTTGGTTTAGTCGTTTTAATCGATTAGAATAAATTTATATCAACTAAAAACACTTAGGATCAAAATTAATCGATTCATTTATGTTTTAATCGATTTAAATACTGGTGATATTTTTTTATTACATTCTGTACCTTACAAATCGATTCTTTCATAAAACAAATCGATTAATTCACTCGTAGATGTTTTCAACTCTAATGACAAGAATCAAATTAATAGATAATGAGTTGATTAATCAATTGATTAGGATCTGTAAACAAGACTTATAACATCTAATTGAAGTTTGACAGGAAATTCAAAACAAAAACTCGAGTGTCTATTATCCGCAATAAATCTTTAAAGATTTCTTTGACCAAATCAACATTATTCCCAAGAACAAATTAACTGATTCACCCACTATCCTGTAAATTGTGTCGCACATGCTGAACAGATCTTTAATTAGAAACTAAGACTAGTGGAATAAATGTGGGAAAGTTATTGCCGATTGAAATACTGCAAACTTTACATGTAGGAAAGTTATCCATAGATGAAAATGTTATTTTATCCTTACATGGAATGCTGCATGGTAATACACTAAAAATCAAAGAAATTATCAAAGAATAGACTGTAACTTTTCTTATAGACACTAGTTACAAACAGGTCAAACTGTTAGGACTGAAAACATAGTTTATCAAAAATTTTTTAGTGATAATTGTTTCTGGTAATAAGTTATTCATTACTAGGAAATCCAATAAATACATGTTTTCATTAAATTTCTTGATATTACATTGCAATATATTTGAAATAATTTTGAGCATGCATTGGTTCAAAACTCTTGGTGAAATTCATTGGAACTGTGCAACTTTGAATATTTGCTTTAATCATCAATGTCACGAGGTGACACTATAAGGGAACCAATCTGGAACAGCAATTCAAAAATTGAATAACGTGGTACAGGGAATGTATGTTTTATGGTCAGTACAGGGATAAATTTTATATTGTTTTAGAATTCTGGATTGATTGTCATCACCTGTCCTCATTACTAATCATTGCCCACTCTACCAGAATAAGTTTTTTTTAATCACTTGTGCATATGATACCACTGGAAAACAACAAAGTTAAAAATGACTCATTCTTCAAAAGATAATGATGACTGGTTCACTATAAGTGAGAATAACACCCATCATACTACATTAATAAAAATACAGTTATTTGCTTGGATGATGACAACTGCAGGGTTCAAAATGGGTTTTTAGGAATAAAATGGATGAAAATGGCATAATCACAAGAAATAAAGCCAGATTAGTTGCTAAAGGGTACAATCAGCAAGAAGGGATAGACTTTGATGAAACATATGCTCCAGTTGCTAGGTTAGAAGCTGTTAGATTACTGCTTGCCTATGCTTCTATTAAAAATTTCAGGTTGTTCCAAATGGATGTCAAAAGCGCTTTCTTGAATGGATATTTGAATGAAGAAGTTTTTGTCACTCAACCACCTGGGTTTGAAGATCATATTCATCCAGAATATGTTTACAGGTTGAAGAAAGCCCTGTATGGTCTCAAACAAGCCCCAAGGCAATGGTATGAAAGGTTAAGTAACTTTCTTATCTCAAAGGGCTATCATAGAGGTTTGGTGGACAAAACTTTGTTTCTAAAGAAACTGAATAATGATATAATTCTGGTTCAAGTTTATGTTGATGACATCATATTTGGTGCTACTAATGAGACTTTATGCAAAGATTTCATGAAAGACATGCAGGGTGAGTTTGAGATGTCAATGATGGGGGAACTTAATTACTTCCTTGGACTGCAAGTCAAACAACTTCAAGAAGGAAGTCTTCTTCATCAATCAAAGTACTTGCACGGAACCGTCGAAGAGATTTGAAATGGAACACTGCAAGGAGGCATCAACACCTATGTCAACAAACTGCTACCTTGATTCTGATGAAAAAGGGAAATCTGTTGATGAAACCAAATATAGGGGGCTTATTGGTTCTTTATCGTATTTAACAGCTAGCAGAACTCGACATTATGTTCGATGTCTGTATGTGTGCCAGGTTCCAATCTGCACCAAAAGAGTCTCACCTTACTCGCTGCAAAAAGGATCCTCAAGTATCTCAAGGGGACTTTAAATGTTGGGTTATGGTATCCAGGTGAGTCTAAACCGAATTTAGTTGGATATTCTGACTTCGATTTTGCAGGCTGTAAACTTGACAGAAAGAGTACCAGTGGCACTCTGTCATCTCCTAGGAAGCGAGTCTAATCTCTTGGCACAGCAAGAAGCAGTCATGTGTTGCTTTGTCTACAGCTGAGCAGAATATATTGCTGCTGGCAGTTGCTGTGCTCAGTCTCTCTGGATAAAACAGCAGCTTGAGGATTACGGTTTAACCCTCAGGAAAATCCCTCTCTTATGCGATAATACCAGTGCCATAATGCTAACTAAAAATCCAATTCAACATTCTAGAACAAAGCATATAGAAATAAGGCATCATTTTATTAGAGATCATATTCTAAAAGGTGATTGCGAGATCTTTTTTATAGAAACTAAAAAACAACTAGCGAGATATTTTCACAAAACCCCTTGCTAGTGATAGGTTTTTCAAAATTCGCACTGAGTTAGGCATCTTAGACGCATCAAACATTACTTAGAGTGCAAGTCTGGTTGTTTTAGTCAATAATAACACCTTTTAATCGGTTAAATAAACTAAACAACAAATTGCATTACTTTTTTAATCGATTTAAAGTTGAAATAATCGATTGTTTTTTCTAAAAATTCATGTTTTCAAAATCTTAAATGTTTTAATCGATTAAACCTTTCTTTCAATCGATTAAAATCATTTACCAAGAACATTTTAACCGATTATGCTCGTTTTTAATCGATTTTTATTCGGGAAGAAAGATTAAAGGCTTTAGTTAATGGCTCGTTCCTGTAACATGCTACTAAAGCGTGATTCCCTTATCTTTACACGTGTTAATTGTATTCATTACAAACGTGTTAATGGAGATAAGTTTGAATCAACTTTAATTGATTCTTTTCATGAGTGAAATATTGATTCACTTTGTATTTTCAAAAACTTGAGCATATTTTTCGAAACCTTACATTCTTCTCTCTTCTATTCCCTATTTTTGATGAAGTCAAAAGGGGGAGAAATAGTTGCATCACTTTAAGATAAATTTAAGAACAACATTTTAGGGGAGAAATAAGTTTTAGGGGAGAAACAAAACTTTATTACATTCTTATATTTCTCACCTAACTGCATTATCAAGTGACTTATTTTGCGAGAGATTGTTTTTTCAAAATGGTGTTTGTCTTCATCAAATAGGGGGAGATTGAAAGTGATCCTAGCAAAGATCTCAGTGATTTGATGAAGTCAAAGATAAAGTCAAGGGTCAACTCTGCAGCTGTCAAACAAGTCACTCGGAAGAATGGAGCTCGAAGACTTAGTGTGTCTGAACAGGAAAGCTTAGGTAAAACCACTTTACCTTTTCCACTGCACAAAGCTTCTTCATTCATTTTGCAAAATGCCTCAAAAACAGTTTTTAACAAATCAAAAACAAAAGCATTTTGGCAAAGAATTTTCTTAAACAAGTTATTAACTCGATATGAGTTTGAAAGAATCAATTTAAAACACTTAGAATGTTTTAAAAAGTGTTTTTACAATATTTTAATCGATACAAACTTCTTTTAATCGATTAAAACTCTTTATGACCGATTAGAATTCGAATATAATAGGTCAGAATGCAATATAATCGATCAGATCTTAAATATGAGCGATTAGAATTATTTTAATCGATTAAAACACGTTTCAATCGATTAAAATCACTTTGGATGTCAGTATGATCGATCAGAATGAGATTATGACCGATCAGAGTTGGTTATGATCGATCAGAATTGAATTATGACCGATCAGACTTATTTCAATCGATTAAAACGCATTTCAATCGATTAGAATAACTTAGAAAATCTTTTCAATCGATTAAAACAAACTTTCAATCGATTAAAATGACTTGAAAATATATGTGCAGTTTTTCAATCGATTGAAACGACTTTATATCAGCTAAAATAACTTGGAAAGTTTTATAAGAAGGTTTTTAAACAAATCAATCGATTAATACGCGATTCAATCGATTGTTTTATACTTAGAAAATGTTTGTAAAACGTTTTAACCGATATAAACATGGTTGTATCAACTAAAACATTTTTCGTTAAAGATCAAGAATGCATTAATGGGTTGAAAGGACTTTTAACAGATTATAACTGGCTATTTCAACAGATTAAAACAAACTTTCAACAGATTAATTAATGCAGCAGATTTGAAAATACTCTTTTATAAACAGAATTGCTTGAAACTTTTAAACAGAGATTGAATATCAGCTTTTACACAATTCAAGCAATCAATACAAACAACTATTAGCATTTTTCAAGAAAGATACACAACTGTTTTTGTGAACTTCTTTTGAAATCTTTCTTGAGGCACTTTGCATTTCTTTGAAGAAGAATGACCGTGGATTGGTGTAATCCGGTTTGAGCTTTCTTTGTTTCTTCTTTTAAATTTCTATTCATTCATTTGTACTTGTTTTGTACCTGGAATTTGGGTACAAGTTTTCTGCAGCTTGTTGTAGAAAGTTGCCAAGAACTGGAATTCGGTTCTTGGTGGAAAGGTTAAAGCAAGAGCTGGAATTTGGTTCTTGTGTGTGGTGCCCGGAATTTGGGCACTCGGTTTCTCTTGGTTGGAATTTGGTTGCGAGAGGTTTCCAAGAGCTGGAATTTGGTTCTTGGTGGAGAGTTAGAATAGGTGTAAGAGGGTGAGTCTCAGAAACATCTATTCTAGTGGAACCCAGCTGGAATTTGGCTGGAGACTGGACGTAGCCCTGGTATTGGGTGAACCAGGTATAAAATTACCGGTGAAATCTTTCCTAACCTTTCTCTCTTTAATTTCAGTTGCTGCGCTTATATTGTTTGATTGCTTGGTAATTCAAAAAGATTTTTAGAAACTTAATTTTCGAATTAGATAATCTGTGTATTGCGAAAAACTTTCAAAAATCAATTCACCCCCCCTCTTGATTTAAAACTACTTTTCTATCAGATATTAGCGTCAAGGGTAGCATTAGTCATTAAATGCCCTTCTTCCGATTTTAAGGGATGTAAACCCAATGACTATTAGAGATCACTCCTCGGGGTGTGCCCGACCCCCGAGCATCTTTAGGGCACACATTTCCCTTTGAATTACAAAAGAATGCTATTCTTACTATCTGCTTCTCTTCTTGCTAAATATGTCTATACCCCATTAAATAACCATGTTTAGACAAACGTTTTGTTCCAAAATGTGTCAAAATAATCAAAGCGTCATAGACAAAATAAAGTCCGCTAGGTATCCCAAAAAATGAAAAAGGGGAACCTAGACAAAAGTTAGGACACATCACAACATCCTAGGCTGAAAACCCAAAAGGGTGGACTAGGAATGTTAATCAGTCACAAATAGGCAGCTGAAGACGCCACCTCATTAAAAAAAAACGTTTGTCTAAATTAGCCTAAACACCGACCAACCTTGGCTAGGCATTCTTACAAAAACTATTATTTCAAAAAAAAAAAATCTTACTAAAACACAAGCCTTTGCAATAAATCCCTTTCTTTCTATTCTCTTGACCCTTCATCATAAAGCATTCAAGTAATTGACTGGGAAATGTGGAAATATGGTGATCAATAGGAGGATTGAAATCCCTAAAGGAAAGGAAGAGGGGCATTGACATGACAATTGCTCTACATTCAAAAGGATTACTCTTCGGTTATAGCAAAGATCCAAGACGGCAAATCGGTACAACTAATCATGTTGATAAAAGCACATGATGATGGAAGCAAAATTAACAGAAGCTGAATGGGTTCAAAGCCGATATGACCAGCTAAACCTTGTTGAAGAAAACGGTTGAATATTATATCTCACGAACAAGCCTATCAAAGGAAAATAAAAAAAGGCTTATGAAAAAGTCAACCTTCATATTTACCATAAAGAAGGATTTAACGGTAAATAAGTTGCTTCCAGCCCAAAACAATAAAATTGGAAAATGGGCAGTGAACTATGAAGGACCCCTTGGGGTCAAATGAGCTTTCTCGGAAGGGGCTCTTATCCTCATCAATATAGATGGAAAAGAACTTCGACACCTAATCAACTCCGGTACGGTGAAGAAGTATTATGCTTGAAGACATTGCTCAAGACCCGTCGGGAATGAAAATCCACAAAGGACATTCCTGGGCAAAAGATAGGGTCCATATTCCTCGCTAGGATACGTCCTAGGAAAAAAGAAGAGGTTAAAAAAAAAAAGTAAATAAAAAAATAGAGAAACTAAGAGCAATGGTTACTTTAGCCGAAAACCGAAAAGGCGGCTAAAGTAACATTCTTCCAGAAGCAAGCAGTCTGCATAGTCTTCACTCTGAGCTCAGGCATCTCAACTGAAGCAATTAGGAGAACCAGTGGGCAGATATCATAGACATGACTGTATAAGCCTAAACAGTACAGCCAACCCTGACCACCCATTCTTCTAAATACTTTTGAAATCCTTCTATAAAAATAAAACTTTTGTTCATTTATCAATAAAATTCCTTTTCATTTCCTTTCTCTTGACCAAATATTATGGAAATGCCTCTTTATTGATAAATCATAAATATGCGCAAAGACTTTTAATAAAAAATCAAGCATGCATCTAAAAAGAGAAAGCATAAAAATAATGAAAGAATAAATGCCTGCTAGGATATTCTTAGGTAAAAACTAGGGTAGCCTGCTAGATCGGAAACCCCAAAAGAACGATCTAGGCAAAAGATAAGGCAAAAGCCCCCTAAGATATTCTAGGAAAAAATTAAGGCAGCCCGCTAGATCGAAAACCCGTAAAGGGCGATCTAGGCAAAAGATATGGCTAAAACCAAAAGAGAAGCCCATCATCATAAAGGAGGAGCCCATCGGCATATTCATGAGAAGCCAACGGGAGAAGGCCAGTTACTTTCTAAATGCATCAAAAATGAATAAACAAATAGATTGCATTTAGGACATCCACACACAAAGTAGTTGCATAATACGACTTTGTCAAAATCAAGAAAAAAATAATTTTCTTCAAACAAGAATAATAAACATGCATATAAGGAGGATAGTCTCCATGCTTGTGATTGAAAATAGAAGGCGCCAAAATCCAGCCTCTAAATGAAAATCAAAATCGCGAAAGGCGAAATCAAAACCATTTTAGCAAAATAAAGAGCTTCAAAGAAAATAGCTCTAATCAACATCCTTCCATCCAAGAAAGAAGGAAACCATCAAAATGAAAAAGCTAATGGAAAGGCTCAATTATCCCCAAGAGGATCCTTGCCTACTCCAGAGGCAAAACAAAAAGATTATCTCACGGCTCAGCTACATCGCCACATGAGTCATCAAGCACACTCATACGAAGATCTCCGCCAATTCCCCAAAGGAGAATAAGGACTACACAAAAGTCCATCAAAGAAAATATGGAGTCAAATCCTCCACATCACCAAGGGGCAACAAAAAGAAAAGAAAGAAAAATTTTTATCCCCTCACGGAGGCCACTACAGAAAAAGGCCGCATGAAAATCACCAAAGTAGAGCATATCAAGAAAAGTCTACAAAAAAAGAAAAAAGAAGAAAATATCTTCACCCCGCTCAATAAAGAATTTCACAAAGCTAGGAGCCAGGACTCCATCATACCTTCAGGAAGTTAATAAATTTCCCAGGGTTGCTAAAAAAAGAAAAAATAAGAAAAGAGATAAAATCTCTTTATCCCCAACAGATAATAAAGAGCCTGCGTGCACAAAAGAAAAAAACACATGCATTCGAAATCAAAATTTCAAAATCGCGAAAAAGAGATACAAATCACGAGAAAAAGATAAAAACCCATTCCCCAGTAGGAATAAGAGCATAGGCAAAGCCAGCTCAAACAATAGTCTCCAACAAGGAGTCAAAAACTCCGTTCCTCCCTAGGGGGCAATTCAAAATAGATCCCCAGGAAACGATCAAATCCCTGGTGGATCACCAAAAAGAAAAATCCCCAGCGAGCCTACCAGCAAAAGGCAAAATACAAAATTCATATCCTCAGGGAGTTAATCGCCTATAACACCCAATATGAATATCCCCAGTGAAAGGAAAAACCTTCACTCCCAAGAATGCCTATGCCTACTCAGAGGCAAGCAAAGAGCCGATATCCCCAAGAAATGGGAAATCAACCTATACAAGAGGCAATACAAGCACAAAACTTTCAAAAAGCATCCACCTATTCAGAGGTATTATCAAGAACAAATATCCTCAAATAGAACATCAGCCTATTCAGAGGCGAAAAAACAACAAAGCCTTCACCACTATTGAAGCATCTGCCTAATCAAGAGGCACAATCAAACCAAAAATCCCCAATGGATTCCCGCCTAAATAAGAGGCAACCAGCAAAGAATCCCCGGTAAAACCGGATGGCTAAAAAGAAAAGCCAAAAACAAAGAAATCCCCAGCAAAGACTGGATGGCTAAAAAGAAAAGCCAAAAACAAAGAAATCCCCGGCAAAGACCGGATGGCTAAAAAGAAAAGCCAAAAACAAAGAAATCCCCGCCAAAGACCGGATGGCTAAAAAGAAAAGCCAAAACAATGAAATCCCCGGCAAAAGCCGGATGGCTAAAAGAAAAAGCCAAAACAAAGAATCCCCAGCCAAGACCGGATGGCTGAAAGACAAAGCCAAAATAATGAAATCCCCGGCAAAGCTGGTTGGCTAAACGAAAAAGCCAAAAACAAAGAATCCTCGGTAAAACTGGATGACTAACAGAAAAGTCAAAAAGTCAAATCAAATATTCCCCACGGAATAGGCGCGTGAACAGAAACAATAAGTCACCAATACATCTCCAAAACCAGATGACCACAGGATTGACTATCAAAAAGTCATCCTAAAAGCCTTGCACAACGGGGCTTATTCAGAACCTTGCAGAACGGGGTTCGGACTGGGTGGGGGTAGGTACCCATCAGAGCCTTGCAGAACGGGGTTCGGACCAGGTGGGGGTAGGTACCCATCAGAGCCTTGCAAAACAGGGTTCGGACCAGGTGGGGGTAGGTACCCATCAGAGCCTTGCAGAACGGGGTTCGGACCGGGTGGGGGTTGGTACCCATCAGAGCCTTGCAAAATGGGGTTCGGACCAGGTGGGGGTAGGTACCCATCAGAGCCTTGCAGAACGGGGTTCGGACCAGGTTGGGGTTGGTACCCATCAGAGCCTTGCAGAACGGGGTTCGGACCGGGTGGGGGTAGGTACCCATCAGAGCCTTGCAGAACGGGGTTCGGACCAGGTGGGGGTAGGTACCCATCAGAGCCTTGCAGAACGGGGTTCGGACCAGGTGGGGGGTTGGTACCCATCAGAGCCTTGCAAAACGGGGTTCGGACCAGGTGGGGGTAGGTACCCATTGTAGACCCTTAATTTTGCCCGGCCTCTCAAAATAAAAGCTAGAGGAACTTCGCCCGAAGATGGAGTTCATCCGGCTTCCCAAAACTGAGGAAACCTCCCGCAACAAACATGGAGTTCGCTCATATGAACGATAAAGACTAAAGAAGACATCTCATAATAAGACGGAGTTCACTCATCCACACAAAGGAGACTTCCTATACATAGATAAAGCTCGCCCAAACATTTCAAATGAAGGCCAAGAAGACTTCCTACACGAAGATAAAGCTTCAACGGACATATATCGGCACCAATCCACGTCCGAAAACGGCAAGGAAAGCTTCCCGGGGTCCCGAAATACAAAGGCTGGACAAAACGGGTCGAGACCACCATCCCAGGGTTGGGACGGCCGTCCCAACTGAAATTAAGCAGTTGGGACGCGCGTCCCGAATGTGGGACGGCCGTCCCAAACCCCTGGGGGTCCCAACGTGCACAAAACTGCATTTGGGACGGCCGTCCCAACCCAGACTGGCCGTCCCAGATTGGCACAACGCAGAAAACACGTTTGGGACGACCGTCCCAACCCAGACGGCCGTCCCAAAATTCCAGGCAGCGAAAAATGCTATAAATAGGAGCCTCATTTGTCTCATTTCACACACCTCAGATACCAGACAACTCTAAGATTTGTCTTCTTCTCTCCCTCTCTCGAATGATCTTTCTGATTGCCTTTTTAGGTAACAATCAGTTAAGGAATTTATATTCCGGCATTCGACTTCTTCTAGAAAATTAGTCGAGTCGATTAGGGGAGACGAGAGGAGAACAATTGTAGAGCGAAGGACTGCCGAAACACGTCCTCTTTGTACAAGAATCATAATATAAAAGCTTGCTACAGAGGTTTTTCTCAATTCTCTTCTTCTTTATTGCTTTATTTATTGTTTTCTGTATACAATGTAGATAAATCATGTAGATAACCATATCTAAATAACTGTATCAATAAAATAAGGGTAAATGCGTAATTTCTCATAATCTTCACTTAATGAATAAATCCGTCATAGGGAACCCGAAAGGGGCGTTGTGGGGTGCTAACACCTTCCCCACACGTAACTAACTCCCTTACCCAACTCTGGTTATAATGGCCAAGTTGGTTTTTAATAAAATCAACGCCTTTTTTCCTTTTCCAATGTTTCTGGTCAAAACATTGGTGGCGACTCCAAAAGAACCCCTTTTCGAAAACCTTGCTTCTATTAGAGGAAAGTTCAGTGTTGAGCACCTCGGAAGCAATGAACACAATTTTAACAAAAAACGCGAGTCTCACCCATCTTTTCGCGACCGCTCGCATTAACGTTCGAAGATGTCCCAGGACGTCGGAACGGACGGCGGCGACAGATGGCGACTCCACTGGGGAAGTCCGAGAGTTGATCCCATTTAGTGACAGATAAATTCAAACTAAGCAAAGATTTGAAATTACGCCTTTACCCTTCTGTATGTTTTTATCGTATGGCTTTAAATAACTGCTGTATGATTATTTCTGCAATTGTTTGAAATATAAATTGCACACAAAAACCCTTGCACACAACAGTCCCTCTATATCCGGGGGCAAGAGTGAATACCTATAGGGAGTGGGTGGCAGATACGATCGGTTAGTTGGCACACGGGGCTACAACCGTTGTCGGAAAACCACCAACTCAAGGTGATAACTCTCTTCTTTTGGTCTAAGGGTGTCGCCACGGAGTTCCGTGCATGACCCGAGGACTGAGAGATTGAGAGGTCCCTATAATGGGGGCACCTTGGGGACCTTTGGCCTGGTGAGAACAGTTAGAACCACCTAAACCAAGCACGTTTCTGCAGGAAAATCCCACCTCATGATTAAATAAGCGTGGCTCTGCTCGCGGATGTATGAATTGTGTGTGCATACGTTTGCTGCATTTGTATTGATGCATTAGCATAGGGTAATCATACAACAAAAAAAATGAAATACCCTAAAATCATAAAAAGCGAAAAGATAAAAGACCTTTATCTCGGACAGTCTTCAGTTAAGCTAGCCTGGTTTCAGGTTCTTTGTAAGCTAAGTAGCCACGTTGACCGACAGAAGAGATAAAGGGTCATAAAAAATATAAAAACAATTAAAACCATAAAAATATCTTTTACTTTAAAAAGATTGTTGGCAAAGTCGTATCATTCATACCACATCATCCAATAAGTGGCAAAATTAAGAGAGAAAATAAATGCACTAAGAAAGGTATGCATAAACATCATCATAATAAAATCTCTCATACATAAACACATTCATTCCAGGATACACCAATCATTTAAAAAGCTATAATAAAAATTGTTAAAATCATTTAGAAAGTGGCTGGTCTTCCGCCCGTCCTCACTCGCGCCCAGAAAGCTAAGAAGATGGAACATCTGGAGGAACAAAATCGAAAGCTCACTACTGAGCTTAATACGCTAAAAGAACAAATGGCACAGATGTTAGAAATGATGCGTCAGCAGAATCTCCAAAAGGAGGGTCCTCAAAGTGGACAAGTCTCTCACCAAGAAGAAGAGGAGGGACCCAATGATGAACAAGCCCAATCTGATACAAGGGCAGTGCATATTCATGCACCAGAAGTATCAAAACAACAGATGACTACTCTTGAAGAACGATTGAGAGCCATGGAGGGGCATAATTTTGACATTAAAGAGGCGGCTGACATGTGCCTCGTCAAAAATATTCAATTCCCTAATAAGTTCAAAACTCCGGACTTCCCAAAATACATAGGGATGACCTGTCCAAAAAGCCATCTTACAATGT
This sequence comes from Sphenostylis stenocarpa, assembly GCA_963425845.1. Taxonomy (NCBI): domain Eukaryota; kingdom Viridiplantae; phylum Streptophyta; class Magnoliopsida; order Fabales; family Fabaceae; genus Sphenostylis; species Sphenostylis stenocarpa. The sequence goes on from OY731398.1 coordinate 22,005,804, forward strand.
ACTGCCGTAAGATGGCTGCACATGCTCGATAATGAAAAACTCCCGATCCACCGCTTCCAGGAGAGCCTAGTCGAATCAGCCTTGAACCGGTATATGCAACTGGAAGGAGGGCAAATCCGAACCCGGAGACATCCGCGAGATGCTTTTCTTCGTCGCTATAAATACAATATTGATCTCGACCCCTGAAAGAGCAGATCTACAACTACTAAGCAAGAAAGACGATGAATCCTTCAAGGCATATGCCCAAAGATGGAGGGAATTGGCAGCACAAGTAGAACCTCCTCTATCCGACAAAGAGACTACATCCATGTTCATCAACTCTTTGATTGGTCCCTATTATGACAAAATGATAGGGAACACATCAACACTCTTCGCAGATGTGGTCATTATAGGAGAAAGAGTAGAGCAAGGTTTAAAAAGCGGAAGAATTACACAGAATTCCTCCAATTCCTCTACTCAACACGTTAAAAAGAGCTTTGGAAAGAAGAAGGAAGGAGCCGTGAATACAATCAACTTCGCCACTCCTTCTTCCTCCTCGCAACAGCATCAATCCACGCAGGCCGGAGAGGAAATTCACTCCAATCCCAACTTCTTACTGAAGCCTCGCTGTCAAAATTATTGGATGCCAAACTCCTCGTACGCATCCCTCCCAAGAAGATGGAGCCACCATACCCGTAATGGTATAAATCTAATGAAAGCTATGATTACCATTCAGGTTCTCCGGGACACTCCGTCGAAAACCGTATGGCCTTAAAACACAAGGTCCAAAGTTTGATAGAGGCAGGATGGATCACTTTTGACGCATCTACTCCAAAGGTGGACGAGCAGCCCTTATCAAAGCTCGAGTAAGAGATGGGATAAGGAAGACCAACAATTTAGGGCTCATCATTTTTACCATCTCTAAAAATGTAATAAAAAAATACATAAAAAAAATATATATCAAAAAGCTTCCAATGTATCTCTCGTGATCCCCGCCCATGATCACGAGATTTTTGGTTAATAAGGGCTTTGTAAATATTTGTTTCTATCAATACAATGAGGCATTTTTCTTATATTCATATTCTCTTTTATTCTTTTCCCTCTTATACATTTAATAAAGAAATCTAAAACAAAGCATAACCATACAGTCATGTCTATAATTGAAAACTCCCTGGAAGATCTGAAAGCTGAAGACGAATGGATTAAGTCAGACAATGAGGAGGGGACCATTTCCCCGGACATGCAAAGACTGTTAGAAAAAGAAGCTCAATCAATACAGCCCCATCAGGAGAAAACTGAGGCTATCAATTTGGGATTAGAAGATGATAAGAAAGAAGTAAACATCGGTACCCAAATTAATAATGATGTCAGGGAAAGGTTAATACAATTACTAAGAGAATATATGGATGTGTTTGCTTGGTCCTACCATGATATGCCTGGGATTGACAAAAGTATAGTAGAGCATCGATTACCATTAAAAGAGGGATTTCGACCAGTTAAGCAGAAACTCAGAAGAGTAAAGCCAGAATGGTCCTTAAAAATTAAGGAGGAAGTAGAAAAACAGTTGGATGCCAATTTCCTGATTGTTTCAAAATACCCTGAATGGTTGGCGAACATCGTGCCAGTTGTAAAGAAAAATGGAAAAATCAGAGTATGCGTAGATTACCGGGACTTAAACCGTGCAAGTCCAAAAGATGATTTTCCCTTACCACATATTGATATGCTGGTAGATCACACCGCTACAAATACTCTCTATTCTTTCATGGATGGATATGCAGGGTATAACCAAATTAAATTGGCTGTTGAAGATAGAGAAAAAACTTCCTTCATTACACCGTGGGGTACATTCTGCTATAGAGTAATGCCTTTTGGACTTAAGAATGCAGGGGCTACTTATCAAAGGGCTATGGTAACATTATTCCATGATATGATCCACAAAGAAATCGAAGTATATGTGGATGATATGATTGCCAAGTCCAAAAACGAGATAGATCACCTCCTGTACTTAAAGAAATTATTCAATCGACTTCGGAAATACCAGATTAAACTTAATCCGACTAAATGCACGTTCGGAGTACGATCAGGAAAACTCTTGGGGTTTATTGTTAGTAAAAAGGGAATTGAAGTAGACCCCGATAAAACAAAGGCAATCGTAGAAATGCCCCCACCAAGGACAGAAAAAGAAATCGAGAGGGTTCTTGGGCCGAATAAACTACATCGCACGGTTCATCGCGCAATTAACGGACAAGTGCACGCCTATCTTTAAGTTATTGCGTAAAAACCAACCGAAAGTTTGGAACGACGAATGCCAACAAGCTTTCGAACAAATCAAAATGTGCCTAACCAATCCCCCGTACTCGGTACCACCTGTGGAAGGAAAGCCCTTGATTCTCTACCTTTCAGTACTCGATGAGTCCATGGGGTGTGTGCTCGGTCAACAAGATGATACGGGTAAAAAGAACAAGCCATATATTACCTTAGTAAAAAATTTCTAAACTATGAGACCCATTATACACCACTCGAAAAAACATGTTGCGCATTGGTGTGGGCAACTCAGCGCCTTCGGCAATATATGGTCGGACATACAACTTGGTTGATTTCCAAAATGGACCCAATCAAATACCCGTTTGAAAAACCCGTCTTGACCGAAGGATAGCCAGGTGGCAGGTACTCCTCTCAGAATTCGACATTGTTCATGTCACTCGGAAAGCTATCAAAGGCGAGTCCCTTAGCGGAATATCTCGGCACATGGGCCAACCGGCGAATATCAATCCCTCCAAGATGATTTTCCAGATGAGCATATAATGCACATCCAACATGAAGAGCTTGAAAATGATGAGTGGATCATGTTTTTCGATGGAGCTTCAAACTTGATGGGACATGGGGTCTGGAGCTATTTTAATATCTCCCGAAAATAAGTATATCCCAAGAATAGACTAGACTAAACTTTGATTGCACGAACAACATGGCAGAATATGAAGCTTGTGCTTTAGGTATTCAAGCAGCTTTGGACCATGGGGTGATTAAACTCAAAGTATTTGGCGACTCATCCCTTGTTATTTACCAACTCAAGGGTGAATGGGAAACCAGAAATTCCAAATTAATCCCTTATTTGGAGCATATCCGTAGCATGACTTCCAAAATGGAAAACGTCAGTTTCGAGTATATCCCTCGGGAAGATAATCAGATGGCAGATGCACTGGCAACATTATCATCCATGTTCGCATTAGGACAAGAACATGAAATGCCCATCATTCAGGTCAAAAGACATGACAAGCAAGCCTTTTGTATGATGATAAACAATGGAAAAGATGAAAACCCTTGGTATCATGACATAAGGCGATACTTGACAAAGGGTGAGTACCCCGAAGGAATCGGTGACAATGATAAAAGGATCATTCGGAAAAGGGCCATAGGATTTATGCTGATAGGAGAAACCCTTTATAAAAAGAACTTCGATTCTACGTTGCTAAGATGCGTCAATCTCGAAGAAGCCCAGGCATTAATTAAAGAAATACATGAGGGAACCTTCGGAACTCATGCACCAGGGCATATCATGGCTAGGAAAATCCTCAGGGCGGGATATTTTTGGTCCACAATGGAAAAGGACTGTCACCGATATGCTAAAAAATGTCACAAGTGTCAGGTATATGCAGACAATGTACATGTCCCGCCGGCACCTCTCAATGTTATGGCTATCCCTTGGCCATTTGATATATGGGGCATGGATGTTATTGGACCTATTGAACCTAAGGCATCCAATGGTCATCGATTCATTTTAGTGGCTATCGATTACTTCACTAAGTGGGTAGAAGCTGCATCTTATGCACATGTGACTAAAAAGGTAGTAGTCACCTTTGTTAAGAAGAATATCATATGTCGATATGGCATCCCGCATCGTCTCATTACCGATAACGGGTCCAATCTAAATAATAAGATGATGGAGGAACTATGTCAAGATTTCAAAATTCAACACTATAATTCTTCTCCTTATTGGCCCAAAATGAATGGCGCAGTGGAAGCAGCCAATAAAAACATCAAGAAGATTGTTCAAAAGATGGTTAAAACCTATAGGGATTGGCACGAAATGTTGCCTTTTGCTCTTCATGGTTATCGAACGTCTGTAAGGACTTCAACAGGAGCTACTCCATTCTCCCTGGTATATGGTATGGAGGCTGTATTGCCAATAGAGGTCGAAATACCTTCCTTGCGAATTATAATGGAAGCAAAACTAACAGAGGTCGAATGGATTCAAAGTCGATACAACCAATTAAACCTTATCGACGAAAAGCGGTTAAATGCTATATGTCATGGACAAGCCTATCAAAAGAAGATAAAAAAGGCTTATGATAAAAAGGTTCACCCTCATACTTATCAAGAAGGGGATCTAGTTATAAAGAAACTGCTTCCGGCCCAGAAGGATAAAATTGGAAAATGGGCAGCAAATTACGAAGGACCTTTTGTGGTCAAAAGAGCTTTCTCAGGAGGGGCACTTATCCTCACCAATATGGACGGAGAGGAACTTCGACACCCGATCAATTCTGATGCGGTGAAGAAGTATTATGCTTGAAGACATTGCTCAAGACCCGTCAAGAATGAAAATCCGCAAAGGACATTCCTGGGCAAAAGATAGGGTCCATATTCCTCGCTAGGATACGTCCTAGGCAAAAAGAAGGGGTTAAAAAAAAAAGTAAATAAATAAAAAAAAGAAACTAAGAGAAATGGTTACTTTAGTCGAAAACCGAAAAGGCGGCTAAAGTAACATTCTTCCAGAAGCAAGCAATCTGCATAGTCTTCACTCTGAGCTCAGACATCTCAACTGAAGCAATTAGGAGAACTAGGGGGCAGATATCATAGACATGACTGTATAAGCCTAAACAGTATAGCCAACCTTGACTACCCATTCTTCTAAATACCTTTTGTAATCCTTCTGTAAAAGAAATAAACTTTTGCTCATTTATCAATAAAAATTCCTTTTCATTTCCTTTCTCTTGACCAAATATTATGGAAATGCCTCTTTATTGATAAATATGCGCAAAGACTTTTAATCAAAGATCAAACATGCATCTAAAAAAGGGAAGCATAAATAATAATAATAATAATAATAAAGGAATAAACGCCTGCTAGGATATTCTTAGGTAAAAACTAGGGTAGCCTGCTAGATCGCAAACCCCCCAAAAAAAAAAAAAAAGACGGTCTAGGCAAAAGATAAGGCAAAAGCCCCCTAAGATATCCTAGGCAAAAATTAAGGCAGCCCGCTAGATTGAAAACCCATAAAGGGAGGTCTAGGCAAAAGATAGGGCTAAAACCAAAAGATGAGTAAAAGATGAGCCCATCATTAAGGTCATAAAAGAGGAGCCCATAGGCATATTCATAAGAAGCCAACGGGAGAAGGCCAGTTACTTTCTAAATGCATCAAAAATAAATAAACATTAGATTGCATTTAGGACATTCACGCACAAAGTAGTTGCATAATACGACTTTGTCAAAATCAAGAAAAAAATAATTTTCTTCAAACAAGAATAATAAACATGCATATAAGGATAGTCTCCATGCTTGGGTGAAAATAAAAGGCGCCAAAATCCAGCCTTTAATAAAAATCAAAAATCACGAAAGGCGAAATCAAAAATCACTTCAACAAAATAAGGAGCTTCAAGGAAACTAGCTCCAATCATCAAAAGAAGGTACATCAAAAAACGGAAAAAAGCCAACGGAAAGGCTTGATGATCCCCAAGCAGATCCTTGCCTATTCTAGAGGCAAAACAAAAAATTACGTCGCATCACTACATGAGTCATCAATCATTTCAAATAAGGAGCTTCAAAGAAAATAGCTCTAATCAACATCCTTCCACCAACAAAAGAAGGAAACCATCAACATGAAAAAGCCAATGGAAAGGCTCAATTATCCCCAAGAGGATCATTGTCTACCCCAGAGGCAAGACAAAAAGATTATCTCACGCGCTCAACATGAGTCATCAAGCACACTCATGCAGGAGTCTCCACTTCATTCACCAAAGGAGAATAAGGACTACTCAAAAGTCCATCAAGGAAAATACTGAGTCAAGTCCTCCATATCACTAGGGGGAAACAAAAAGAAAGAAAAGAAAAACTTTCATTCCCCAAAATGAGGCCATAACAAAAAGGGTCAAATAAAAATCTCCAAGAAAAATATATCAAGAAAAGTCTACAAAAAGACAAAAAGATGAAAACAAAATTTTTCCATCTTCCAACTCAAATAAGAAGCTTCACAAAGCTAGGGGCCAGGACTCCGTCATCAAATTTGGATCCCCAGGAAACCAACAGACTCCTCGGTGAATCCCAAAAAAGAGAAAAAGAAGAAAATCTCTTCATCCCGCTCAATAAAGAGCTTCACAAAAAGTTAGAGCCAAGACTCCATCATAAAGAAATCAAATCAAAAATTAGATCCCCAAAAAAGAAAAATTCCCCAGGGATCACAAAAAAGAAAAGAGAAAAATATCTTTTCATCCAAAAAAACCAATGTGCATAAAAAGGCACACATGTGTGAAAAACCAACTCGCGAGAAAAGAAGTTCAAATCGCGAGGAAAAAATAAAAAAACATTCCCCAGCAGGAATAAGAGCATAGGCAAAGCCAGCTCAAAACAGCAAACATCCAATAAGGAGTCGAAAAACTCCATTTCTCTCTAAGGAGGCAATTCAAAATAGATCTCCAGAATGAAATTAATTCTCCAGTGGATCATCAAAAAGAAAAAATCCCCAGCGAGCCTACCAAATGAAGGCAAAACTACAAGTTTATATCCTCAGGGAATCGCGTATAAATTCCCAAATACAAATATCCCCAGTGAAAAGCAAAGTCTTCACTTCCAACAGGTGAGCAGAAAGCCAATATCCCCAAGAAACGGGAAATCAACCTATGCAAGAGGCAATCCAAAACCTAAGTCTTCACCACTATTGAAGCATATGCCTAAATCAAGAGGCACAACCAAATAGAAATCACATCCCCAAGTGGGTTCTTGCCTAAACAAAAGGCACAATCAAAAAAATCAACAAAATCCTCAGTGGATTCCCGCCTAATCAAGAGGCACGACAAAATCCCCAAGTGGATCTTCGCCTAATCAAGAGGCACAATCAATAAGAAAATCCCCAAAGGATTCCTGCCTAAACAAGAGGCAACCAACAAAGAATCCCCGGCAAAGCCGGATGGCTAAACAAAAAAGCCAAAATCAATGAATCCCCGGCAAGGCTGGATGGCTAAAGAAAAAGCCAAAACCAAAGAATTCCCGGCAAAAACCGGATGACTAAAACAAGAAAAGTCAAAAAGAAAATCAAAACATTCCCCACGGAATAGGCGCATGATCAAAAACAGTAAGCCGCCGACACTTCTCCAAAAGACCAATTAAAGGTTAAACTCATCAAAATTGAATGAGAATAGAACCGAGCCAATATGCAGGTTCACACCCAATAGAACCCGAGCCAATATGCAGGTTCGCACCCAATGGGGGTGTAAAAACCATTAGAACCCAAGCCAATATGCAGGTTCGCACCCAGTGGGGGTATAAAAACCATTAGAACCCGAGCCAATATGCAGGTTTGCACCCAGTGGGGGTGTAAAAACCATTAGAACCCGAGCCAATATGCAGGTTCGCACCCAGTGGGGGTGTAAAAACCATTAGAACCCGAGCCAATATGCAGGTTCGCACCCAGTGGGGGTGTAAAAACCACTAGAGCCTAGTCAATATGCAGGTTCGCACCCAGTGGGGGTGTAAAATCCACTAGAACCTAGTCAATATGCGGGTTCACACCCAATGGGGGTGTAAAATCCATTAGGACCTAGTCAATATGCAGGTTCGCACCCAATGGGGGTGTAAAATCCATTAGGACCTAGTCAATATGCAGGTTCGCACCCAGTGGGGGTGTAAAATCCACTAGAACCTAGTCAATATGCGGGTTCACACCCAGTGGGGGTGTAAAATCCACTAGAACCTAGTCAATATGCGGGTTCACACCCAGTGGAGGTGTAAAAATCACTAGAATCTGTCAAGATGCAGATTCGTACCAGGTGGAAGAATAAACCCACCAAAGCCTTATAAAATAAGGTTTATACCGGATGAGGGTAGGTACTCATCAAAAACTTGGTAGAATGCATTAGATAGAGTAAAATACTCACCTAAGCATTACAAAAATGGGTTGCAAATACCTTACTCCTATTAGAGGATAGTTCAGTGTTGAGCACCTCGGAAGTAAGTACCCACAAGAGTTTAGCAAAATGCGAACTCGTACCAGGTGAGGGTAGGTACTCACCAAAACCTTGCAGAACAAGGTTCATACCTAGTGGGGGTAGGTACTCACAAAAGTCTAGTAAAATATAGACTTATACCAGGTGAGGGTAAGTACTCACCAGAGCTTTGTAATAGGAGGCTCAAACCAGATAGGGGTTGGTACCTATCAAAACATTTATCATCCGGAGGATCAGCAAAGAAGCAACATCCGAAGGATAGCCGGGAAAAAGGGTTAACTCCTTCCCCTGCCAAATAACTTTGTCGGTATATTAAAACCAACAAATTATTTAGGCAGGTGAAGGGGGGGCAGCTGTAGACCCCTAATTTTGCCCGGCCTCTCAAAATAAAAGCTAGAGGAACTTCGCCCGAAGATGGAGTTCATCCGGCTTCCCAAAACTGAGGAAACCTCCCGCAACAAACATGGAGTTCGCTCATATGAACGATAAAGACTAAAGAAGACATCTCATAATAAGACGGAGTTCACTCATTCACACAAAGGAGACTTCCTATACATAGATAAAGCTCGCCCAAACATTTCAAATGAAGGCCAAGAAGACTTCCTACATGAAGATAAAGCTTCAACGGACATATATCGGCACCAATCCACGTCCGAAAACGGCAAGGAAAGCTTCCCGGGGTCCCGAAATACAAAGGCTGGACAAAACGGGTCGAGACCACCATCCCAGGGTTGGGACGACCGTCCCAACTGAAATTAAGCAGTTGGGACGCACGTCCCGAATGTGGGACGGCCGTCCCAAACCCCTGGGGGTCCCAACGTGCACAAAACTGCATTTGGGACGGCCGTCCCAACCTAGACTGGCCGTCCCAGATTGGCACAACGCAGAAAACACGTTTGGGACGGCCGTCCCAACCCAGACGGCCGTCCCAAAATTCCAGGCAGCGAAAAATGCTATAAATAGGAGCCTCATTTGTCTCATTTCACACACCTCAGATACCAGACAACTCTAAGATTTGTCTTCTTCTCTCCCTCTCTCGAATGATCTTTCTGATTGCCTTTTTAGGTAACAATCAGTTAAGGAATTTATATTCCGGCATTCGACTTCTTCTAGAAAATTAGTCGAGTCGATTAGGGTAGACGAGAGGAGAACAATTGTAGAGTGAAGGACTGCCGAAACGCGTCCTCTTTGTACAAGAATCATAATATAAAAGCTTGTTACGGAGGTTTTTCTCAATTCTCTTCTTCTTTATTGCTTTATTTATTGTTTTTTGTATATAATGTAGATAAATCATGTAGATAACCATATCTAAATAACTGTATCAATAAAATAAGGGTAGCGTAATTTCTCATAATCTTCACTTAATGAATAAATCCGTCATAGGGAACCCGAAAGGGGCGTTGTGGGGTGCTAACACCTTCCCCACACGTAACTAACTCCCTTACCCAACTCTGGTTATAATGGCCAAGTTGGTTTTTAATAAAATCAATGCCTTTTTTCCTTTTCCAATGTTTCTGGTCAAAACATTGGTGGCGACTCCAAAAGAACCCCTTTTCGAAAACCTTGCTTCTATTAGAGGAAAGTTCAGTGTTGAGCACCTCGAAAGCAATGAACACAATTTTAACAAAAAACACGAGTCTCACCCATCTTTTCGCGACCGCTCGCATTAACGTTCGAAGACGTCCCAGGACGTCGGAACGGACGGCGGCGACACCCATCAGAGCCTTGCAGAACGGGGTTCGGACCAGGTGGGGGTTGGTACCCATCAGAGCCTTGCAGAACGGGGTTCGGACCAGGTGGGGGTAGGTACCCATCAGAGCCTTGCAAAACGGGGTTCGGACCAGGTGGGGGTAGGTACCCATCAGAGCCTTGCAAAACGAGGTTCGGACCAGGTGGGGGTAGGTACCCATCATAATCTGTCAAAATACAGATTCGGACCAAGTGGGGGTAGGTACCCATCAGAGCCTTGCAAAACGAGGTTCGGACCAGGTGGGGGTAGGTACCCATCAGAATCTGTCAAAATACAGATTCGGACCAGGTGGGGGTAGGTACCCATCATAATCTGTCAAAATAACAGATTCGGACCAGGTGGGGGTAAGTACCCATCAGAGCCTTGCAGAATAAGGTTCGGACCGGGTGGGGGTAGGTACTCACCAGAGTCTTGCAGAACGAGACTCGTTCAGAGTCTAGCAAGAATGCAGATTCGTACCGGGTGGGGGTAGGTACCCACCAAAACCTTATAAAATAAGGTTTGTACCGGATGAGGGTAGGTACTCATCAAAACTTAGCAGAATGCATTAGGTGGAGTAAAATACTCACCTAAGCATTATAAAAATGGGTTGCAAAGACCTTACTTCTATTAGAGGATAGTTCAGTGTTGAGCACCTCGGAAGTAAGTACCCACGAGAGTTTAGCAAAATGCGAACTCATACCAGGTGAGGGTAAGTACTCACCAAAACCTTGCAGAACAAGGTTCATACCTAGTGGGGGTAGGTACTCACTAAAGTCTAGTAAAATACAGACTTATACCTGGTGAAGGGTAAATACTCACCAGAGCCTTATAAAAGAAGGCTCAAACCAGATAGGGGTTGGTACCTATCAAAATATTTATCATCCGGAGGATCAACAAGGAGCAGCATCCAAAGGATGACCGGGCAAAAGGGTTAACTCCTTCCCCTACCAACTAATTTTGTCGGCATATCAAGCCAACAAATTAGCTAGGCAGGTGAAGGGGGGGCAGCTGTAGACCCCTAATTTTGCCCGGCTTCTTAATAAAAGAAAAGGAGACCTCTCGTAACAACATAGAGTTCACCTAGTCACCCGAAGAAAGCTAAGGAGACTCCCTACATGAAGATAAAGCTTGCCCGGCATCTTAATGAAGGCCAAGAAGACTTCCTATATGAAGATAAAGCTTCAACGGACACATATCAGCATCAACCAATGTCCGAAAAAAGCAAGGAAAGCTTCCCGGGGTCCCAGAACGCAAAAACTGGACAAAACAGGTCGAGACCCCCGTCCCAGAGTTGGGACGGCCGTCCCAACTAACCTAGGACAAGTGAGACGCGCGTCCCACATGTGGGACGACCGTCCCAAGTTCCAGGGGGGTTGGCTCTGTGTTAAAATTGCAAGTGGGACGGCCGTCCCGGCCCAGACGGCCGTCCCGAATGTGACAGGCAGCGAAAACTATAAATAGGAGGCTCATTTGGCACTTTTTCACACCCCTGACACCCCAGACAACTGAGAGCACTTGTCTACTTCTCTCCCTCTTTCGAATGATCTTTCTGATTGCCTGATATAGGTAACAATCAGTTAAGGAATTATATTCCGGCATTCGATTCTTCTAGAAAATTTTAGTTGAGTCAAGTTTTGTCGTGAGGAGAGTCGTTGTAGAGCGAGGGACTACCGAAACGCGTCCATTTTGTAAAAGAGTTGCTATATAAAGCTTGCTACGGAGGTTCTTCTCAAATCTCTTCTCTTTTACTGCTTTATTTATTGCTTTATGAAATGTAAATAAAATCATGTAGATAGCCATATTTATTGTACGAATAAAATAGGGTAATAGCGTAATTTCTTATAATCTTTACTTAAATGAATTAATCCGTCATAGGGAACCCGAAAGGGGCGTTGTGGGGTGCTAACACCTTCCCCACACGTAACTAACTCCCTTACCTAACTCTGGTTATAATGACCAAGTTTAGTTTTTAATAAAATCAATGCCTTTTTATCCTTTTCCAATGTTTATGGTCAAAACATTGGTGGCGACTCCAAAAGAACCCTTTTCGAAAACCTTGCTTTTATTAGAGGATAGTTCAGTTGTTGAGCACCTCGGAAGCAATGAACACACTTTAAACAAAAAACGCGAGTCTAAACCATCTTTCCGCAACCGCTCGCATTAAACGTTCGAGATGTCCCTGGACGTCGAAACGGACGGCGGCGACACTTATCCCTCTTTTGTAATGACTATGTCAATTAAGAACGTCAAATAACCTAACAATGTTGATGCCACCTACTCAAATCATCCATGTTGATTCCTCACACATGAAATTCATAAGAAAACCTAACAAATGTTGATTCCTCACACAATTAAGAGATTTTCCAGCATTAGGTTTAGGGTGTTAAGGAATTGATACATTCATTCCATTCCTGACAATTAACATAACAAATATTATTACTGTGATCTAGGGTTCAAGATATATTTTCCAATCATATCCCAAACATCAAGAATAAATCATTCCTAAGTACAGAGGATAAGAATAACAACATCAAAACATAGATTAATATCTCAAAATATCACCATGATACAAAAAAGTTCAAAGGAAGTGCACCCAATCCCAAGAGAATGAAGTAGCCACTCATGTTGGCCATTACAATGCTCCAAATGTGGAAGAAGTGAAGAATTGATGAAGATTGGATGAAATCCTAGCAGTAGTCGCACCTCTTCTTCTCCAAAACTGCTTTTTTTTTTCTCAAAACACATCTTATCTTTTTATAAGAGAATTTGGGTCGGGCCTCACATCATTGATTCGCTTGAGCATTCTTCTTTCTTTTAATTTTTCTTCAATTACTTCACAATTATGATCTTTGCTCTTGTATCAAGGTATTCTCGAATTCATCTTATATTTGGAGAAAAATAGATTAGAATTAACATAAGTTAAGTGATTTCATAACTGTCGCCGCCGTCAAAAGAGACGGTCGGAGCGACGCGATGGTTTTGTCTCGCGTTTTATGGGTGGTTACAACGTCCTTAGGTTGTCCGATAACCGGGCTAACCTAGAGACGAGGTTTTCGAAAAGTGTTCTTGGGTTGTCCGATAACCGGGCTAACCCAAGAACGGGTTTTGAAGGGTTCATGGAGTCGCCACCGATGTTTTTACCGGAAACATCGGAAAAGGAGTTTTAAAAAGAAGGCGTTGGTTTTCGAAAACCAACTTTGGTCATTAGAACCAGAGTTGGGTAAGGGAGTTAGTTACGTGTAAAGGAAGTGTTAGTTCCTTTACGACGCCCCTTTCGGGTTCCCTATGATAGGCCGGCTACTTTGGATAAATAATTAAACTGGAAAATTGCGCTTTTACCCTTTTTTATTATGCAGAATTTAAGTTTATGACTACATGGCCCTAACTTCTATGCGTAATTATAAATAAAAGCGGTAAAATTAGAAAGAGAGAGGATGCACCTCCAAAGCAAGCTTTTTATATTTCTCTTCAAAGAGTGGGTGCTTTTTGGCAACCCTTCACTCTACAACTCTCAGAAACTCCGGAAATGCCTCGGAGGGATTCTAAAGAAGATTTAAGACGCTCAATTTATACCTAGAGACACTCAGAAACTCCGGAAATGCTTCGGAGGGATTCTAGAGAGAGAATATCTAGAGAGAAGGAGGAGCTACTGTGCTTGGTGTGTGGAAATGAGGGGAGGGAGCCCCTATTTATAGGCTTTCGCGCCTGACAGTGGCGAGACCGCCGGTCTCGTCTGACAGGGTCGAGACCGCCGTCTGGACAATCCAGACCGCCGTCTCGACCATGCAGGGGGTCGAGACCGCCATCTGGAAAACCCAGACCGCCGTCTCGACCTTTACAGTGGCGAGACCGCCGTCTGGACAAGCGAAACGGCGGTCTCGTCCCTGGCGTGAGGCGAGACGGCGGTCTGGTCTTCCCAGACGGCGGTCTCGTCCCTTCAGGGCGAGAAACCTTATTTTTCGGGCCAAAAAACCCTCCTATCTTAGTACGGGGGCCTAATAGTCTCTCCTAGTGGCTTGTTAGGCTTCGGCCGTCTTCAAATAGGAAGCTTTCTGGCTTTATTCTGAGGCTGGGCAAGACTTGGGGTCTACAGCTACCCCCCTTTACCCGACCAGTCGACTGCTGGCCTTTTGTGCCGAGGTGATCGACTGGAGGGTAAAGGAGTTGACCCTCTTGCCCGGTTACCCTTCAGATACTCCGTCTTTGCGGCAGATGATCCTCTGGGGAGATGTTGTATTGTGCGCTTCTAGGATGCTCCTTTGATGCGGTAGCTGACCCCTTTGGATGATGAGTACGAACCCCCATCTGGTTTGACGAGTACGAACCCCCGCCCGGTAAGCCCCCTTTTGTAAGGCCTGATGAGTTTACACCCTCATCTGGTGTTTGACGAGTACGAACCCCCGCCCGGTAAGCCCCCTTTTGTAAGGCTTGATGAGTTTACACCCCCATCTGGTGTTTGACGAGTACGAACCCCCGCCCGGTAAGCCTCCTTTTGTAAGGCTTGATGAGTTTACACCCCCATCTGGTGTTAAGCCTCCGGATGCTCCATCTTGCGGTAGCTGATCCTTTGGTTGACGAGTACGAACCCTCGTCTGGTTTGGTGCCTCTGGATGCCCCTTCTTGCGGTGGCTGATCCTTTGGCAATGGTGGCGGCTTACTGATTCTGACCATGCGCTGTTTCACTGGGGAGTGATTTCTATGTTGGTTGGTGGATATGTTTATTCGGGTTGTGCCGGGGTTTTTTGTTGGTTGTCCATCCAGCTTTGTTGGTTGCTAGGGATTCTTTGTTTTTTGGTGGTAGTTATCCGACTCTTGCTGGTTGGTCGGGTTATCTCTCTTTGTGTTCGATTCTTGGTAGTCGATTTTTCTATTGGTTGAGGTGATGGCTTAATCCTGCCTTTTTTCTCGCGGTTTTATCTCTTTTTTCTCGCGATTTTGGATTTTGGCTTTTTTCTTGAGCGTATGCCTTTTCTCTTTTAAGTTATTTTTATTACGCTGACTTTTGTAAAATAAGGCAAAGAATGCATGGAATAAAATTTTATTCATGGAAAATTTTATTACAACAACTTTTATTTAGGTAAATGCGGTCCCTAGGGGCTATCATCGGGGAATCGGGGTAAGGGTACTCGTTTGTACACGTGATATCGGAAGTCTACTTGCTCTTGGACTTCGTCACGGTAGTCCTCCTGGAATGTCGTCCATTCCTGCCGCAACCTCTGCTGCTCCTGGTAGATCTCGTCCTGGCGAGCTTGATAGGCTTGCTGGCGAGCATCCTGGGCCTGCTGCCACTGGGTCTGCTGCTCTCGCCACACCGCTATTTGGCTGAACTGCTGGCTCAGATCATTCATGTGTTGGTGCATGCCAGCAAAGTCTTCTGTGTACGGTGGTGGCTGCTGCTGTTGCTGCTGGGAGCTGGGAGACGTAGGCATATCCTGCATCGCCACTAGCCCCTGGAGATCCAGCTTGAAGTCCAGGGAGGGGTGCAGGGCGAACTGGTTTCCCCGACGTATCAGCATTCCCATGCTGACCAACATTGGCCCATTGATGGGCTTGGGTCGTAGGTTGCGGGCCAGCTCTTCCCGTCCCGGGCACCCCATTCTCTCTGCCAGAGGGGTGATGAGGGGAGCTACGAGGATGGCCCCCGTGGATCTACTCCCGAAGTCTTTAAGGGCCCTCAGGAGGAAGTATCCGGGGTTGCAGCGCCATCTCTGGTGCATGCAATAGAGCGCAAAGAGATCAAGGAGGGATATCTTACCCTGGCTTTCCTTCCTCCCATGGATTGTGCCTGCCAACAGCTTGTGGCAAATGCGGAGCGCCGGTTGCAGTGCGAAGCCTCTCATTAAAGTGGGCAGTGTGGTTGCTCCTGTGAGATCATGCCACATATCCGCGGAGGTGAGGTGGGCAGGCCGAGAGCAGATGGCCTCTCAGTATTCCCGGGTCAGCGCTTCCTCGAGCTGGATAAATCAAATGGACACATTGAATTCTTCCAGGGTGGTGGTGTGGTATTGCCCACCCATGAAATAGTTGACCATTTTAGTGGGCTGCATGCCCGAGGCCATGGAGGGGATTTCGATGAGAGAGACGGAGGCCAAGAATTCTTGTACCGCTTGGGGGTACACATGTGCGGGTGGGGTACGCAGCAGAAAGCCCCACCCGATGCTGTCGATGTGGGCTCTGACGTATTCTTCCCATCCAAATTCGGGCAGAACGCCAAAGTCCAGTGTCAGCATGGAGTGCCACTGGTAGTTCCTAATGTTGTCCAGGCGGGCCTGGTGCTGTGGTGACAACTGAGAAGGGTCTGGGGGTGGCGGTGGTGCCGAGCTGCTAGCACCAGCGGTGCCCCTTCTCTTCCTGGAGGCACTTCTGCTGAACATCTTGAGCAGGGAAGGCTTGTAGGAGTAGAAATATGAGTTTTGGAGGCTCTGGAGGCTTAGGAGGCAAGGAGAGTTGTGAGGAAACCCATCCAGGCGCACCCCTTTAAATAGGAAAATTTTCAGATCGAGACCGCCGTCTGGGAAGTCGAGACGGCGGTCTCGTTTGGGTTGCTGGTCGAGACGGCGGTCTGGAGATTCCAGACGGCGGTCTTGATTTTGCCTAAAACGAGACGGCGGTCTGGTTCCCCGAGACGGCAGTCTTGATTTGCAGGGGAATCGAGACAGCGGTATGGAATGTTCAGACGGCGGTCTCGAATTTCTGTTTTTTTTTTTTTTGTTTTTTTTTTGAATAAGAAATAGGACCTGGTTCAAAAACACTTTATGCATGAAAATGTTTTTATGTTTGATGCCCTATAATGCCTATTTTAATTAGTTTTTCAGAAGGATTTAACCAACGTGTCTTGTTGTGCTGAAAGCCTTCTGATTCGCTGTGTTTACTTTTGGCTGTACCATGCCGGACTTCTTGTGACCGAAGGGTAATTTCTTTTTTTCTATTCTTTTTCTTTTTCTTTTTTGTTTTTTTTTTTTGTAGAGCACTTTTGTTATGTAGTGTCCCTTTTTCCTTGCTTTAGGGATTTCAATCCTCTTGTTGACTATACGCCTCCATATTCCCAAATTAATTATTTAGAATATTGTCGTGAGGGTCAAGAGAAAAGAAGTAAAAAGGGGGGTAAAAATCAATGGTTTGTGTTTTAGAGGGTTGATTTTTATTGATAAAAGGGTTTGTAAGAATGGCTGGCTAAGGTTAAGCCTGGGTGTTTAAGCTTTGTCTAAGCAAACATTTTTCCTCTTTTTTTTTTTATTTGCGCTCTTTGGTTTTATCTCCATTGCTTTTAAATGGCCAGCTGATTTCCCTAGATTGCCCTTTGGGTTTTCGAACTAGGATATTGTGTGTTGGCCCTAACTTTTGTCTAGGTTCCCTCTCTTGTAAAATTTTGGAGAAATCCTAGTGGACCTTATTTGTAACCCTAACTTTTGCCTAGGCTACCCTTTATTGTTGTTCGGGTATCCTACCGGGTCGACCCTATCTTTTGTGTAGCCCCCTTAGTGGGTTTCCTACCGGGTAATTTGCCCTTTTCTTTTGGCCTTTGGCTTCTCTGGGCTTTTTCTTTTTGTGGATTTATTTTTTTTTTTTTTTTTTGTTCACAATAATGGCGAAGCGTGACTTCCTTCATGGCTTAGGTGAAGTCTTTTTTTATGTGCTTCTAATCAGTTAACTTGATGGCAATAGCAATGTTAAACGTTGGTTATTTGGAAGCGCTTTTTATTCTCCCCTTTTTTTTGTTTACTTAGACAAGGTTATTTATGTGGTCCAGTCAGAAGTAGAAGGAAGAGAAGTAGATAGAAAGAATAATTCTTATTAATTAATGAGGGAATATGTGCCCTAAGATGCCCGGGGGTCGGGCTCGCCCCGGGGGATAATCTCTAACAATCATGGGGTTTACATCCCTTAAACAAAGAAAAAGATTTCCTAATGACTAGAGTGGCTCTTGACGCTTGCACTCCTCCACTTCGAAAGATTTGCTTGAGTGTGGGGAGGGGAGACTTCCCTTTTCTCCTTTCTGTGCGGCCCTTAGTAGGGTCAAATCCTAGGCCATACTTGCAAGGATTGTCTTTGAATTCTGGGGGTTCCCTCATGCCTTGGGAATCTGCCCCCAGTCCTTGGCCAGGATGGTAGCCATGCTTCAACATCATGCGAGCTACCTTTGTGTTTCTGGGAAGTCGCTCTATGCTGGCAATTTCAAGCACTTGAAAAGATGTTTCAAGGGCCTCTTCAGCCGCATCCACATAAGGTTGGGTAGACGGTCCACTGATCAGGATATCGTCTTCTGCTTGGACCGTGACCAGTTTATCGTCCATTATGAACTTGACTTTCTGGTGGAGCGTTGAAGGTACTGCCTTAGCGTCATGAATCCAAGGCCTGCCGAGGAGACAGCTGTATGCTGGCGTAATGTCCATTACATGGAAATTGACGTTGAAGGTAGTGGGTCCAACCTGGATTGGCAAACTGATCTCTCCCACTACTTCTCGTTTTGATCCGTCGAAGACTCGAACGATGGTGCTGCTTGGGCGCAGACGGGTTCCTTGGATAGTCAACTTATCCAGTGTGCACTTGGGCATCACGTTCAGGAACGACCCGTTATCCACAAGAACTTTGGCGATGAGGTATTCCTTGCATTTAACCGAGATATGCAAGGGCTTGTTATGTTTTGGCCCCTCGAGGGGGAGTTCTTCCTCCGTGAAGGTGAGGTGATCGTTTGCCGTGATGTGACCGACGATCCTCTCAACCTTTTCTTGGGATATTGTGTGAGGTACATGCGCCTCGCTCAAGACCTTCAGCAGGGCATTTCTGTGTGGTTTCGAGCTCATTATCAAAGATAGCAACGTGATCTTTGCAGGCGTATGGTTGAGCTGGTCAATAATGGAATACTCACTCTGCCTTATAAACTAGAGTAATTCCTCTGTCTCCTCCTTGGATTCTTTATTTTCTTTTTCTTCTTCGGTCTTTTTATTTTTTCCTTTATTTTGGAGGACATTTTCCTGTGTGTCCTTGGGGGAGTAGATTCTTCCACTTCTAGTTGTGCCCCCAATACCGGCTATGTTTGTTATTTCTTCTTTTATTGGTGAAGATTCCCCATATCTCCACGGTACAACTTTATTTGACTCGTAGGGGAAAGGACGTGGCATAAATAGTCGCACTAGCGTCCTTGCCCCCTCTTCTTTACTCTTGAGGACCAACGGCCGAGGTTTATTTCCCTCTCGTGATGATTCGACCGTTGGGGTGCGCTTTATTAGGAGTGGCTTTCTCTCCATTCTTCTGAGTTGGAAGACGTGTTAGTTAATCATTCCTTTTTATTATCTTATTTATTAAGCGTGAAGGAGGGAAAATTAAATATGCAAATGCATGTTCATGTATGCAAGTAGACAACTGTTGAATATGGAAACAAATTTCATTAATTCAGTGGAAGGTGTACATTCTCCTATTCCATACTACGAAGCGTCCTTTGGCAAAAACAGAAAAACCTAAAGAAACCCACAGGCGGGTCTTGATTCTTATGTAGTTCCCTCCTGGCTTCCCGGATATGGTGAGCGAGCTCTTCGCTTTGCTTGTGGACTGCCTGGCTCATATCTTCACTGTATTTCTGAGCCTCTTTGATCTTCGCCTCTTGATGAATGACCAAGGCTTGTAGTTCATCGAGCTTTTCAACGGCTCGGTCTTTCTCTTGCAGTACTTGGCTGTACTGAGCTAGCCCGTCTTTCTCCTTAAGGCGTAGCTCAGAAAGACTTTTGGTGAGTCTCTTATTGGCCTCTCGCTCTTGGCGGATGTCCAACCGAGCCTTAAGGAGCCCTTCTGACAACTCCTTGATCGTTTGTGCTTGCTTAGCTGATTCGGCCTCAAGGTGTGCTTTTTTGGCGGTTATTTCTTGCAGTTGGCTATCCGAATTGGTTCTGGCAGTTTTGGATGCTCGGATAGCTTGCTCGTTAGCGTCAGCACATTGGTCCTTGAGGCACTCTATTTCATGATCCTTTTTCTTGCCTTGCCTTTGTAGACCGTCAATCGTGAGGATAGATGCTTGCTCTTTTTCCTCAAGGGCCCGTATCTGGGATCCCATGATTTCTACCCTTTGGGTCAAGGCATTGACTTGTGCCTGCAGCTCTTCGTTGTTGGCGATTGGCATGGGTGTGGTGGATGGTTGAGCTATCCCTCTCTTTCTTCTCCACGCCTCATAGTCACTGGTGACAGTTACCCGAGCTTTTCCTAGCTCTCTGTCTCCCATGTAGACTGGCCTCTCCCATGCTTTTCTCATGGTTGATGAGTTGGTGATCGTGCACGGGTCTCCAAAGAAGCACAGTCCTCCGAGCTCCCTTCGGGAAATAGTAGTTTGGGTCCTCATGAGTTGCCTCATAGCTACTCTAGGTGAGTAGGCTATGCAACCCCTGAGTCCTATCAAGGGTATGTTCGGATAGTCCCCACATCTGATGAGAACGGGGCCAGGTCGGAACCAAGGGCAGACCCAAGATATACTATTGGCGTCCTTTCGTTCTAACTCATCCCTCCATTCTATAGTCAGGCGTCGTTGGAGGGGGATCTTGGAGAAACTTCTCAAAGGATCGGGGAATATCCCCATGTGACTGGAGGCGTAAAGATGCGTGATGCTCCACACGTATAGTAATGAAGAGCAGCAGCAGAGTGTTCTTCCTTGCTTCTGATGGCAAAAATCCACCGAGAGCAAGGTGTCGGCAAGAATAGCAGGCAAGGGACTCTTCGAGTACACATCCCAAGCGAAGAAGGCGTCCATGACGGCTTGATCTATTGTGTCGAGGTGGAAGGGGAACAGGATTGTTCCAAAAATTATGAGTGCCAGGGTTTTGTTGAAGGCAACCCACTCTATCCTTTCAGCCAGGTAGGACAGGTGGTCTTCTAACATTGATACTTTCCACCCCTGGGTGTTCCCTCTTCCTATCAGGGTACTCTGTCGGAACAGTAGATGGATAAGGGCAGCGACTGATGCTGCAGGAGTATACGCCTCGTGACGAATATGGACCCCGGCTGATTTAGGCCACTTCAACATAGCTTCATACTCCTCTAAGGTGGGCACCATGTCAAACTGCGGAAATTCAAAGCACCGCAGACTGGAGTTCCAAAAATGAATCAGTACCCTGAGGAAGACCTGATCGACACTGATCTTTAGGAGGTCTAAAATTCGTCCATAGGACTTTTCAAAATCGGTGCGGACCTCTGGTGGCATTGTTGCACTAAGCCGTTCCAGCTTCCCAGTATGGTTTTGGAGAATGTCCACCTTCCCCACTTGTCTACTTGTCCCCTCCATTTTCTAGAATCAAAATGTATGATTTGATGAAGATGATGTTTATTGTATGAATGTGAGTGTTTATTCTTCTATTTATCATGTTTTTCTACATGATGTATGGTATATATATATATATATATATATATTTTTGAAAGAATAAACTATCTATATGAATGCTTTATGAGTGTAATTTTTTGGACCAGGTCTTATTTATGAACGTTGGGAAAATGGATTTTTTTATTTTTATTTATTTATTTTTATAGCCTTTTATCTCTTCTGTCGGAACTCGCGTGGCTACTTAGCTTACAAAGAACCCGAAACCAGGCTAGCTAAAAGGCAGATCGTCCGAGATAAAATATGGCTTTATGCGAAAGAAAATTTAGCGTCCCTTATCTCTTCTCGTCGGAACTGCGTGGCTACTTAGCTTACAAAGAACCCGAAACCAGGCTAGCTAAAAGGCAGATCGTCCGAGATAAGGGTGTTTATTTGTAAAATACTTTTGGTTTTTGTTCTGTTGTTTGTTTATGCCATGCAACATACAAATGCAACAATCATATGCACACACAATTCGATCATCCCCGAACAGAGCGAGATTTCGTTTTTATCACGAGGTAGGGTTTTCCTGCGTAAAAGTGCATTGGTCGGGGTAGGTTCTAACTGTTCTCACCAGGCTAAGGCCCCCAAGGTGCCCCAATTATAGGGTCCCCACTCTCCAGCTCGTCCGACCATGCTCAACACTAAGGCCGTAGTCGGTCTTGTTGCCAAAAGAGGAAGGTTATCACCTTGAGTGGTGGTTTCCGATCACACTCGGTGGGCACAAGGCCCCGACTACAGCGAACCGTACCTGCCACCCACTCCCTATGGTTATCTCACTTGCCCCCGGGTATAGAGGGAACTGTAGTGTGCGAGGGTTTGTGTGCAGTTTATATTTCAATAAATTGCGTAAGTATAAACAAGCAACAATTATTTGAAAGCCAAACAATAAAGCATGTTATAATACAAGGCAGGGTAAAAGCGCTATTTTCTTGGTTTAATTATTTTTAAGCCAGCCCATCACTAAATGGGATCAACTCTCTAGGCTTCCCCAGTGGAGTCGCCATCTGTCGCCGCCGTCAAAACGAGGCGGTCGAAGCGACGCGATTGTTTTGTCGACCCTCTTTGATTTTGCGTTTTATGGGTGGTTACAACGTCCTTAGGTTGTTCGATAATCGGGATAACCTAGAGACGAGGTTTTCGAAAAGTGTTCTTGGGTTGTCCGATAACCGGGCTAACCCAAGAACGGGTTTTGAAGGGTTCATGGAGTCGCCACCGATGTTTTTACCGGAAACATCGGAAAAGGAGTTTTAAAAAGAAGGCGTTGGTTTTCAAAAACCAACTTTGGTCATTAGAACCAGAGTTGGGTAAGGGAGTTAGTTACGTGTAAAGGAAGTGTTAGTTCCTTTACGACGCCCCTTTCGGGTTCCCTATGATAGGCCGACTACTTTGGATAAATAATTAAACTGGAAAATTGCGCTTTTACCCTTTTTTATTATGCGGAATTTAAGTTTATGACTACATGGCCCTAACTTCTATGTGTAATTTTAAATAAAATCGGTAAAATTAGAAAGAGAGAGGATGCACCTCCAAAGCAAGCTTTTTATATTTCTCTTCAAAGAGTGGGTGCTTTTTGGCAACCCTTCACTCTACAACTCTCAGAAACTCCGGAAATGCCTCAGAGGGATTCTAAAGAAGATTTAAGACGCTCAATTTATACCTAGAGACACTCAGAAACTCCGGAAATGCTTCGGAGGGATTCTAGAGAGAGAATATCTAGAGAGAAGGAGGAGCTACTGTGCTTGGTGTGTGGAAATGAGGGGAGGGAGCCCCTATTTATAGGTTTTCGCGTCTGACAGTGGCGAGACCGCCGGTCTCGTCTGACAGGGTCGAGACCGCCGTCTGGACAATCCAGACCGTCGTCTCGACCATGCAGGGGGTCGAGACCGCCATCTGGAAAACCCAGACCGCCGTCTCGACCTTTACAGTTGCGAGACCGTCGTCTGGACAAGCGAAACGGTGGTCTCGTCCCTGGCGTGAGGCGAGACGGCAGTCTGGTCTTCCCAGACGGCGGTCTCGTCCCTGGCGTGAGGCGAGACGGCAGTCTGGTCTTCCCAGACGGCGGTCTCGTCCCTTCAGGGCGAGAAACCTTATTTTTCGGGCCAAAAAACCCTCCTATCTTAGTACGGGGGCCTAATAGTCTCTCCTAATGGCTTGTTAGGCTTCGGCCGTCTTCAAATAGGAAGCTTTCTGGCTTTATTCTGAGGCCGGGCAAGACTTGGGGTCTACAATAACAATTCAAGGCATAATTATATAAACTTTTTACCACTTAACATGTCCCCAGGCCATTGAAGTAAGGCATCAAATTCCTGTGGAGACGTCCACTGCATACCTGGAGCATTTTGCAAAGATAAATTATAAAATTTGTGTTAATACTGCATTGACCCCTATGGGTCGCTGACTGTTGCAATGATAAATGCTCCATATACTGTACCATTATTTGAAAATCTGATTGTTGAGGTGGTGGAGGTGGTTGCCGGGCTCGTTGTGGTTAGTGTGGTTCTTGTGCTAGTGGTGGTGGTGCCCCTTCTGCAGGATTTACATAATTCTGCTCTATGAATCTTCTATTGATGGACGACCGGATGTTCACTGACGGGTTTACATCCACAGCATGAGCTACACATAAAGCTGTGATGAGGGCTGGAAATCCAAAAGCCTTGGCTTGCTCTGCTCATTGCCCGCCTTCTAGTACTACAAACTGATAAATCTCCTCATAGATAATTGCGGCGACATCTATCATAGTCTCATTAAGAATGCACTTGATAATGTGGCATCTTGGCATGTTTAGATCTGAATTGTGCTTGATGGGGACTATGTTGGCCAGTAGGAATGAAGTCCAGATCTGAGTCAAGGTAGTCATGTTGGCCCTCAATATTCTTAATGCTTTGCCAGCATGATTTGCGTCAAAGGTTCTCCTAGGTAAGCATAGAGCCCTGGTTGTGTCAACATCTCTAAAATGCATTGCACTTAACCGCCTGCTGTTTCAGATGGTTTGGTAATCGCAAATGTGACCTTCTTCCAAAAAGAGAGGATTGCCCAGCAGATTGTGTATCGCATCTCAATCATAAGGAACTCAACGACCCCTCACTTTTGAGAGAGACCAAAATGACTCTCCTTATACCATCGAAGCATTAGCGTAGAACTCCTTGACTATTTCAGGATCGTACTTTGGCTTTGGGAGCGCCAATTGCCTCCAATTCCTGCGTGTTATCTCATTGTTAAACTCTGGAAATTCTCCTTCATTCAGTTCCACTCTCCTTTCCGGAATGAAGGTCCAATTTCTAATTCTTTCAAATCTTGCCTGCCTCTCAGCATCCCTAAATCTGCTTCTATCTACTTGGATACCTTCAGGCTCATTTCTGGGTCTCTTCCCAACAACTTTAGATGATGAAGCACCATGCGATTCTCTTCTTGGACCCATCTAAAAACATCATGATAATCAAACATAATTAACGGTTAGTCGAATATATTGATCCCATCATGAATACAATGCTACTTTAGGTCTTAATACTGCATTATAGCTTATTTCAAAGGTTCAATTGCAATAACACAACTATGATTCATACTTAAACATTTCATCAAACAGTTGGTATGCACCTAATTTTGGAACTCTTATGACTCAAATTTCTAGCATGTATCCTTTCCCAATTAAACATTTAAGCAAACCATGAGCAAATATAAGCTTTATATCACATAAAACCAAATCAATCACTTTGAGGCATTTTATCGAACAGTTGGCATGCAACATAAATTATAACCCCTAAATATGCAATCTAGCCATTCAATCCAGCCACAAACACAAATCCAATCAATAGTAGGTACAAAGCACCAAAAATAACTTAACATGTTACCTAAATTGCAGAAAATTTTCTTAAACACAATTCAGAGAGGATGGACGGAGAAAAGATGGAAATTGTTGGATTTGAATCAGTGAAATGTTGTTAAAACACCCTAGAACACTTGGAATGGTAAATTGGGAGTAGAAATTTGAAGTATTTAGGCTTGATTTAGAGAAGAGATGAGTTGGAGAGAAGTGGGTCTCGAATAGGGTTTTGGGAAATAATGAAAACTGACCCAATTTGTGTTTTTTTTAAACTAATCTGGGAAATTTCGGTCAAGCGAAAATCAAAGTACTTAATATTCGCTTGAGCGAACCAAAGATAGAGAGAAACAATGTAAATTCGCTTGAGCGAATTATCTGTCACTTGAGCAAAAATGTTTGAGCGAAATTTTTCGTTTGAGCGAAGCCAAGACAGAGAGAAATAACGTAAATTTCTTTGAGCGAATCATCTGTCGCTTGAGCGAATTTCAATAAATTTAGGCTGTTAACATGATGCTCAAATGCAATTCAATGATAAATTAAGAACTCAAAAAGTTTTCACATAAATCTAGTTTAACATTGTTCATACTCAAATTATAATGCAAAAAAAAAAATCTAAGTTGAAAAAAGAAAAGAAACAAATGTAAAAGATTGGGTTGCCTCGCAGGAGCGCTTGTTTAACGTCTTCAGCTCGACACCTGTTTACTTTATGGTTCATCCAAGTATGTGATGAAGTGAAGCTGGTCCACTGCATTTCCTAAATATGTTTTAATTCTTTTCCCATTAATTGTCCATGTGCTTCCTGTTGTTGAATCTTCTAATTCCACAACACCGTAAGGTTTAACAGATTTTATCATGAATGACCCTGGCCATTTGGATTTTAATTTCCCAGGGAAAAGCCTTAACCTTGAATTAAACAACAACACTGACTGGCTTGGATGAAAAGCTCTTTTCAAAATTTTCTTATCATGATATGCCTTAATTTTCTCCTTATATAACTTGGACGATTCATATGCATCTGAATTTTTCTTTTCTCTGCTGAAGCTTTTGTATCAAAATTTAGAAATTTTAAAGCCCAATATGCTTTATGCTCCATTTCCACTAGGATCATAGACAAGTTGAAAGGGAGATAACCCAGTGGAAGATTTATATGCAGTCCTATAAGCCTAAAGCGCATCATCTAGATTTATTAACTAATCTTTTCTTGAAGATGAATCAGTCTTTTCTACTATTCTTTTGATTTCTCTGTTTGAAACTTCTGCTTGCCCATTAGTTTGTGGATGATAAGGTGATGCAACTTTATGTCTGACTCCATAATGCTCCAGACATTTTTGAAGTTGAATATTATAGAAATGTGACCCTCCATCACCAATTAGGACTTTGGGAGTGCCAAATCTACAAAATATATTCTTCTTTAAAAACTTTATTACTGTTTTGGCATCAGCTTTTATAGTAGCCACTGCTTCCACCCACTTTGACACATAATCAACTGCTACCAAGATGTATTCTTTAGAGAATGCGGATGGGAGAAGTCCTGCAAAATCAATTCCCCAGCAGTCAAATATTTCTACTTCCAACATGATATTCAGGGGCATTTCCTGTCTTCTTGATATTCCCCCTGTCTTCTGACAATTACTACATTATTGTGCAAAGTTGTGCGCATCTTTAAATAAAGTAGGCCAGAAAAAACCAGATTGGAGAACTTTTGTAGCAGTCTTTACTCCATTAAAATGTCTACCATAAGGAGAACTGTGGCAATGCTAGAGAATGCTTTTGGCTTCTTTGCTTGTCACACATCTTTTTAGCAAGTTATCACTTCCTATTTTGAAAACATAAGGATCATTCCATACACAATAATGTGCATCTTTAATGAATTTCTTCCTTTGGTGCCAAGTATAATCTTCTGGGTGTTAAGTGGTAAAAAGTTGATATAATTATGCCTTGAATTGTTATGAAACCACTTAACTTATGCTAATTCTAATATATTTTTCTCCCAATATAGGATGAATTCGAGAATACCTTAATACAAGAGTAAGGAGCATAATTGTCAGCATAATTGGAGTAAAACTGGAAGAAGGAAGAATATTTTCAGCATGGAAGTTGCTCGAGCGGGATGGACTCTCGCTTGAGCGAATATCAGTTATTCTTCTCTAGAAGTCAGTCACTCAAGCGTAAGAAAATTCACTTGAGCAAATTTTAGTTATTCTTCTCTGGAGTTCACTTGCTCAAGCGAGCATTTTGTCGCTTGACCGAAAATAGGCAACTTTCGCTTGAGCGAAAGTTGTTGCTTGAGTGAAAGTTGTCGCTTGAGCGAAAGTCGCGAAGCCCAAAAGCCTAATTTTTCCTATAAAAAAAGAAGATGTGTTTTGAGAAAAGGAAGTAGTTTTGGGCAAGAAGAGGCGTGACTACTGCTAGGGTTTCGTCTAATCTTCATCACTTCTTCCACATTTGGAGCATTGTAATGGCCAACATGAGTAGCTAACTTCATTCTCTTGGGATTGGGTGCACTTCCTTTGAACTCTTTTGTATCATGGTGATATTTTGAGATATTAATCTATGTTTTGATGTTGTTATTCTTATCTTTTGTGCTTTGGAATGAAATATTCTTGATATTTGGGATATGATTGGAAAATATATCTTGAACCCTAGATCGCGAAAAGAATATTTGTTACGTTAATTACCAAGAATGGAATGAATGTATCAATTGCTTAACACCCTAAACCTAATGCTGGAAAATCTTTTAATTGTGTGAGGAATCAACATTTATTAGGTTTTCTTATGAATTTCATGTGTGAGGAATCAACATGGATGATTTGAGTAGGTGACATCAACATTGTTAGGTTAATTGACGTTCTTAATTGACATAGCCATTACAAAAGAGGATAAGGAAGGAAACCAATCCTAAGTGCCTTTAATTGATATTTTCTCAACAATTTACAGTTCTTTGTCATTTAATTTCAATTCAACTCTTTATGCAAAACCCATTATGTTTTAATCTACTTATAATTGGAAATTTCCAGTGAAACCGTTCTTCGTGGGATCGACTTTTGTTTAATCGAAATACTATACTGTGATTGATAATTTTGGTACGCTTGCCAATAATTCAACAAGCTATCGCCGTTGTCGGGGAACGATGTTCTTTGAAAATTCTTTGTTTAGCTTATTAAGTATTTTATTTTTATTTTTGCTTTATTTTTCAATTTTATTTTGCTTAATTATTGTCTTGTACTAATTTTTGCTTGAGTTACTCTTTTGATTTATGCGTTTAAGAGGAAAAGTATCTTCAGAGTAGTTAGAATTTAATCCAGAGATTGAAAAAACTGCTTGGAGGAATCGGGGTAGAAGAAGAAGAGAAACTCAAGAACAAGCCACAAGAGAATCAGTTAACTCTCCTTCCACACTTAATTTACCAAACCCAATTATAGAAGATATGGTAGAAGACGGAGCAAATCTAAATCCAAATCCAAATCAAAATCCAGATTCAAATCCACCTAGAAGAACACTCAGAAACTATGTTATGCAGCAAGGTCCAAGACATTTTTGCAGCATTGCCGTACCGGATGACCAAACATTGCAGATGAATCCAGCTTTCTTAAGCTTGATTAATGCTCATCAATTCACTGAATTATATCATGAAGACCCTTATATTCATTTGTCTACTTTTTATGAGTTGATTGGTACCATGGGATTTAGAGTAACAAATCTTGAATTTGCATATTTGAGATTATTTCCTTTTTCTTTGGCAAGTAGTGTAGACCCCAAATCTTGCCCGACCTTAAAATAAAGAGCAGAAAACCTCCAATTCGAGGATGGGCGAGTCCTATAAGGTCCTTAGAATAGACTATTAGGCCCCATATTAGAGTAGGAAGACTTTTTGTTCAAAATAAGGATTTCCACCTGAAGGGTCGAGATCACTGTCTCGCTTATCAAGACTACTGTCTCGCTTATCGAGTCCGCCGTCTCGTTTGGCGAGACGGCCATCTCGCCACTTGCCATGGCGAGACCGCCTTCCCATTTGGTGAGACGGCCTTCTCGCCATTGGTCAAATCGATACCGCCGTCGCGATTGGCAAGACGGCGATCTCGACCTTGCCAGGCGAGACGGCGGTCTCGACCTGACAGGCGCGAATCCCTATAAAAGGGGCGCTCTCCCCTTCATTTCACACTGTTCTTCCACCTTTTCTTCTAGCATTTCTTAAAATTATTCTCCTAGAGCCCCTCCGAAGCATTTCTGGAGTTTTCTGAGTGTCCTTAGAGAGTTTTTTATAGCGTTGCAAGAGAGAAAAGGTGACATTGTAGAGCGAAGGAATGCCAAAACGCGTCCTATTGTAAAAGAATTAATCAAAGCTTGCTCTGGAGGTTTCTTCACTTTCTCCTTCTCTTTTATCGCTTTGTCATTTATATTTATTTGTGCATTAGCTACTAGGGCCATGTAGTCACTATCTTTTAATTCTGCGAATAAAAGGGTAAAAGCGTCATTTTAAAGTTTGTTTATGAAATAACTGGCCTATCATAGGGAACCCGAAAGGGGCGTCGTAGGGAAGCTAATACCTTCCCTACACGTAACTAACTCCCTTACCCAACTCTGGTTATTATGGCCAAAGTTGGTTTTTCTTAAAAACCAACGCCTTTTTTTTCTTTTTCGATGTTTTTGGTAAAAACATCAGTGGCGACTCCATAAGAACCCTTCTTGAAAACCTTGCTTTTAGGTCCAGCTCGGTTATCGGACAACCTAAGGACGTTGTAACATCACCCATCTAAAACGCGAAAACGAAAGTTGGAACCATTGCGTTGCTTCGACCGCCTCTTTTGACGGCGGCGACAGATGGCGACTCCACTGGGGAAGCCTAGAGAGTTGATCCCATTTAGTGATGGGTCGGTTTAATAAATAAAACTTAGAAATTTCACTTTTACCCTACCTTGTCTTATAACATGTTTATTTGCTTGGCTTTAATAATTGTTGTTTGTTTATTTTACGCAATTGTTTGAAATACAAACTGTACACAAACCCTTGCACACAACAGTTCCCTCTATACCCGGGGGCAAGTGAGAAATCCATAGGAAGTGGGTGGTAGGTACGGTTTGCCGTAGTGAGGGCCATGAGTCCACCGGTATGATCGGAAACCACCACTCAAGGTGATAACCTTCCTCTTTTGGCACAAATACTGACTATGGCCTTAGTGCTAAGCATGGTCGGAAGGCTGGAGAGTGGGAACTCTATAATGGGGGTACCTTGGGGGCCTAAGCCTGGGTGAGAACATTTAAAACCTACCTTTG
The DNA here is from genome assembly GCA_963425845.1 of Sphenostylis stenocarpa. NCBI lineage: Eukaryota > Viridiplantae > Streptophyta > Magnoliopsida > Fabales > Fabaceae > Sphenostylis > Sphenostylis stenocarpa. The sequence goes on from OY731398.1 coordinate 22,036,165, forward strand.
CCAATACACTTTTCTACAGGAAAACTCTACCTCGTAATTAAACGTCATCTTACGTGTTTGCGGATGAGTGAATTGTGTATGTGCATTTGTTTGCTGCATTTGATTGCATAGCATAACCAAACAACATATGGAAAGAGAAAATCCACAAAAATATTTTCGCAATAAACGCCCTTATTTCGGACAGTTTGCCTTTTAGCTAGCCTGGTTTCAGGTTCTTTGTAAGCTAAGTAGCCACGTAGTCCGACATAAGAGATAAGGGAAGCTAAAATCATTCTTTCGCAATAAACCATTTTATCTCAGACAGTTTGCCTTTTAGCTAGCCTGATCTCAAGTTCTTTGTAAGCTAAGTAGCCATGCAGTCCGACAGAAGAGATAAAAGGTTATAAAATAAAACCATAAAAAATCAAATAAAAACCCAATTGAATAAAAATGGGACCTTGATCATAAACATTAAATTCATAAAAACATCCATATAGGTAGTTTTTTTTTTTGAAAAAAAAAATGCACAAAAACTATGATACATCATGTAGAAATAAAACATGATAAACATTTAGGAAAAAACAAACACTCGCATGCATACCTACAATAAGCATCATGTTCATAAGCATGCATTTTGGTTTTTTAGAAAATGGAGGGGACTAGTAGACAATTGAAGAAAGTGGACATTCCCCGATACCATACTGAGAAATTGGAACGACTTTGCACATTGATGCCACCAGAGGTCCGCTCCGATTTCGAAAAATCCTACGAACGGATTCTCAACCTGCTAAAGATATGTGTCGATCCTTTTTTTATCAGGATTCTAGTTCTTTTTTGGAACTCTAGTTTGCACTGCTTTGAGTTCCCACAGTTTGATATGGTGCCTACTTTGGAGGAGTATGAGATTATGCTAAAATGGCCCAAATCAGCCAGGGTCCATATCCGCCATGGAGCATATACTTCTGCAGCACAAGTCGCTGCAATCATCTGATTTCCATTCTGGCAGACTGCCCTGATAGCAAAAGGGAATGTCCAGGGTTGAAAAGTCGCAATGTTAGAAGACCATCTGTCCTCTTTGGCTGAAAGGGCAGAATGGGCTGCTTTTAACAAAACCCTGACTTTAATCATATTTAGAACAATACTATTTCCCTTCCATATCGACACAGTAGATCAAATCGTCATAGACGCCTTCTTCGCCTAGGATCTGAACTCGAAGAGTCCCTTGCCTGCACTTCTTACCGACACCTTGCTTTCGGTGGAATTTTGTCACCAGAAGCAAGGAAAAACACTTAGATGCTGCTCTTCACTGCTTTTTGTGTGGGGTATCACACATTTCTACGCCTCTAGTCACATGGGGATGTTTCTCGACCATTTGAGAAGCTTCTCCAAAATCCCTCTCCACCGACGCCCGACCATGGAGTGGAAGGTCGAGTTAAAACAATGGGACGTTAGCCGATTATCTTGGGTATGCCCTTGGTTCCGACCCAGCTCAATCCTCATCAGATGTGAGAATTATCCGAGCATACCGTTAATAGGACTCAGGGGTTGCATAGCCTATTCTCCAAGGGTGGCTATGAGACAACTCATGAGGACCCAGACTGCAATATCCCAGGAAGAGCTCGGAGGACTGTGTTTCTTCGGAGACCCATGCACTGTCGCTAATTTGCTTACTGTACGAAGAGCATGGGAGAAACTAGTGTTCATGGGAGATAGAGAGCTAGGAAAAGCTCAAGTAGCTGCCTCCAGTGACTACGAGGAGTGGAGAAGAAATAGAGGGATGTCACAACCATCCGCCTCACCTGTCGTGCTTTCAAACAGTGAAGAGCTACAAACCCAAGTCGATGCCTTGACTCGGAGGATAGAGATCATGGGAGCCCAGATGAGGGCCCTTGAAGAAAGAGAGCAAGAATCTATCCTCACCATAGACGGTCTACAAAGGCAATGCAAGAAGAAGGACCAGGAGATAGAGCACCTCAAGGATCAGTGTGCTGATTCTAACGAGCAAGTTATCCGAGCATCCAAAGCTGCCAGAACCAGCTCGGATAACCAACTTTAGGAAATAACCGCCAAATCAGCATGCCTTGAGGCCGAATGTGCAAAACAAGCTCAAACAATCAAGGAGTTGCTGCAAGTCCTCACAAGGACTCGGTCTGAAATATGCCAAGAGCGGGAGGCCAACCAGAGGCTCAACAGGAGTCTCACTGAGCTACGCTGCAAAGAAAGAGATGGGTTAGCTCAGTATGACCAAGTACTATGAGAAAAGGACCGAGCCCTTGCAAAACTCGACGAGCTACAAGCCTTGGTCATCCATCAAGAGGCGAAGATCAAAGAGGCTCAAAAGTATAGCGAAGATATGAGCCAGGCGGTCCAAAAGCAAACCGAAGCACTCGCTCGTCACGTCTGGGAAGCCAAAAGAGAATTACATAGAGATCAAGACCCTCCTGTGAGTTTCTTTAGGCTTTTCTGTTTCTGTCAAAAGTTGCTTCGTAGCGTGGAATAGGGGAATGTACACTTTCTATGAATAAATAAAAATTTCTTTATTCAACCATTGTCTACTTGCATGCATGTCATTCATTTTCATATTTAATTTCCCCTCCTTCAATTTTAAATAAATAAGATAATAAAAAGGAAGGATTAACTAACACGTTTTCCAATCAGAAGAATGGAGAGAAAGCCGCTCTTAATCAAGCTCTCCCCAATGGTCGATTCACCATAAGAGGATAATAAGCCTCGGTCGTTGTTTCTCAAGGTCAATAAGGAAGAGGGGGCAAGGACGCCTATGCGATTATTTATGCCTCGTCCTTTCCCCTATGAATCAAAGAAAGTTGTACCGTGGAGATATGAGAAATCTTCACCAATAAAGGAGGATATCTTCAATATAGCCGACACTGGGGGCATGACCAGAAGTGGAAGGATATACTCTCCCAAAGAATTGCAAGAAGATGTCCCCAAGAATAAAGGAAAAAATAAATAGACCGAAGAATGAGAATGTAAAGAATCCAAGGAGGAGATTGACAAATTACTCCAGTTCATAAGGCAAAGCGAGTATTCCATTATTGACCAGCTCAATCATACACCCGCAAAGATAACTCTATTATCTTTAATGATGAGTTAGGAACTTCATAGAAACGCCTTGATGAAGGTTTTGAGCGAAGCGCATGTACCTCATAATAAATCCCAAGAAAAAGTTGAAAGGATCGTCGGTCACATTACGGCTAGCGACCACCTCACCTTCACAGATGAAGAAATTCCCCTAGAGGGGTCGAGCTACAACAAGCCCTTGCACATTTCTATCAAGTGCAAGGAATATCTCATCGTTAAAGTTCTTGTGGATAACGAGTCATCCTTGAACGTGATGCCCAAGTGCACACTTGACAAATTGACTATCCAAGGAAGCCGCTTGCGCCCAAGCAACACTATCGTTCGAGCCTTCGACGGATCCAAGTGAGAAGTAGTAGGGGAAATCAATCTATCAATTCAAGTTGGACCCACTATCTTCAACATTGATTTTCACGTAATGGATATTACTCCGGCGTACAGTTGTCTCCTCGGTAGGCCTTGGATTCATGACGCTAAGGCAGTGCCTTCAACGCTCCATGAGAAAGTCAAGTTTATAGTAGATGACAAACTGGTCACGGTACAAGCAGAGGACGATATCCTGATCAGTGGACCGTCTACCCAACCTTATGTGGATACGACTGAAGAGGCCCTAGAAACATCTTTTCAAGCGCTCAAAATTGCCAGTGTAGAGATACTTCCCAATAATACAAAGGTAGCCCGCAATGATGATGAAGCAGATTCCCAAGGGATGAGGGAACCCCTAGAATTTGAAAGATAACCCTTTAAAGTATGGCCTAGGATATGACCTTACGAAGGGTCGAGCGGAAAGAAGAAAAGGGAAGTCTCCCCTCCGCACACTCAAGCAGATGTTCCGAAGTGGAGGGATGCAAGCGTCACGAGCAACCCTAGTCATTAGGAGTTTTTTTTTCTTTTCTTAAGGGATGTAAACCCAGTGATTATTAGAGATTATCCCCTGGGGCTAGCCCGACCCCCGGGCATCTTTTGGGCACATATTCCCTTACTAATTAATAAAGAATACATTTTTTACTATATGCTTGTCTTCTTCCTACTTCATGTCTAGACCTCATAATAATCATGTCTAACCAAACGATAAAAAAAGAGAAGAATAAAAATGCATCCAAATAATCAAAATGTACCATTGCCATAATAATCAAAGCTGATTGATTAGAAGCACAAAATAAAGTTTTACCTCATCATAAATAAAGCCGTGTTTCACCAATATTGTGTAAAAAAAAAAGAAAAAAAAAGAAAAAGTCCATAGAAGCCAAAGGCCAAAAAGAAAAAGGGCAAAATACCCAGTAGGAAACCCACTAAAGGGGCTACGCAAAAATTAGGGTCAACTTGTTAGGACACCCGAACAAAAATAAAGGGTAATCTAGGCAAAAGTTAGGGTTACAAAATAAGGTCCGATAGGATTCCCAAAACAAGAAAAAAGGAACCTAGACAAAACATAGGACCAAAACACAATATCCTAGTCCGAAAACCCGAAGGGCGGACTGGGGAAATCAATGAGCCATGAAAGCAATGGAAATAGGCTAAGACGCAAGTTCACAAAGAAAAATGTTTGTTTAGACAACAGCTTAAACACTCGAGCCAACCCTAGCCAGCCATTCTTACAAAATCTCTTCTAAACAAAAATCAACCACCTAAAACACAAGCTGTTGAATTTATCCCCTTTACTTTTTTTCTCTTGACCCTCACAACATTATTCTAACAATTAGTTTGGGAATATGGAGGCGTTAATCAACAAGAGGATTGAAATCCCTAAAGCGAGAAAAAAGGGCATCGACGTGGCAAAACATGCTCTCCAAATCAAAAGTCATTCTTCAGTCACGTTAAGTCCAGAACGACACAAACAAGTATAACAAAGAAGCAAACATCAGAGGGCCCCCGTCTCTTTAAAGACACACCAGTTAATCCTTCTGAAAAAATTAATGAAATAGAATTATAGGCATCAAACATGAAAACATTGCATGCATAAAATGTTTTTGAACAAGGTTTTATTTCTTCAAAAAAATAAAAAATAAAAAATAAAAAATAAAAAAATCCTTCTAAAAAGCGAGACCGCCGTCTTGACCCGCGTAGAATCGAGACCGCCTTCCCGAATTTCGAGATCGCCGTCTCGCTATTGGACAGAAACGAGACGGCCATAGGCCAAAACCAAGACCACCGTCTCAAAGTTCCAGACGACGGTCCCGAGTCTCGTAAAATCGAGACCGTCGTCCCAAAATCCCAGACGGCGGTCTCGACTGTTGAATTATTGGCAAGCGTACCAAAATTATCAATCGCAGTATAGTATTTCGATTAAATAAAAGTCGATCCTATGAGGAACGATTTCAATGGAAATTGCCAATTATGCTTACTAAGTAGATTAAAACAGATTGAGTTTTTCAAATAAGAGTTGAATTGAAATTAAATGACAAAGAACTGTAAATTGTTGAGAAAATATCAATTAAAGGTACTTAGGATTGACTTCCTTCCTTATCCCTCTTTTGTAATGGCTATGTCAATTAAGAACGTCTATTAACCTAACAATGTTGATGCCACCTACTCAAATCATCCATGTTGATTCCTCACACATGAAATTCATAAGAAAACCTAATAAATGTTAATTCCTCACACAATTAACAGATTTTCCAGCATTAGGGTTAGGGTGTTAAGCAATTGATACATTCATTCCATTCCTGACAATTAATGTAACAAATATTCTTACTGTGATCTAGGGTTCAAGATATATTTTCCAATCATACCTCAAACAATCAAGAATAAATCATTCCAAAACATAAAGGATAAGAATAACAACCTCAAAGCATAAATTAATATATCAAAATATCACCACGATATAAAAGAGTTCAAAGGAAGTGCACTGAATCCTAAGACAATGAAGTTAGCCACTCATGTTGGCCATTACAATGCTCCAATTGATGAAGAAGTGAAGAATTGATGAAGATTGGACAAAACCCTAACAGTAGTCGTGTCTCCTCCTCTCCAAGACTACTTGCTTTTCTCAAAACACAACTTATCTTTTGTAGACCCCAAATATTGCCCGGCCTCATAATAAAGACCAGAAGACCTTCTATTCAAAGATGAACGAAGCCTAAGAAGCCACTAGGAGAGACTATTAGGCCCCATACTAGGATAGGGGGGATTTTCTGCATGTAAATAAGGATTTTTGCCTTTTAGGATCGAGACCGCCGTCTCGCTTATCGGGACCGCCGTCTCACCACTCCTGCAAGTCGAGACCCCCGTCTCGTTTGGCAAGATGACCGTCTCGACCTTGTTAGACGAGACGGCCGTCTCGACTTGACAGGCGCGAATCCCTATAAATAGTCGCGCCATTCCCCTCATTTCACACAGTTCTTCCATTCTCTCTCTTGTCACTTCTTAAAATTCTTTTCCTAGAACCCCTCCGAAGCACTTCCGGAGTTTTCTGAGAGTTTCTAAGAGTTTTTATAGCATTTTTGAGAGGTTTTCAGCGTTGTAAGGAGTGAGAGGCTGCCAAAAAGCACCCCAATTTTCAAGTGATTAATATAAAGCTTGCCTCGGAGGTTTCCACACACTCTCTCTCTCTTTACTGCTTTATCTTTAAATTGCGTAGTAGATATTAGGGCCATGTAGTCGTAACTTTAAATTCTGTAAATAAAGGGTAAAAGCGTATTTTCACCGGTTTACTTATTTAAATAGCTGGCTTATCATAGGGAACCCGAAAGGGGCGTCGTAAGGGAACTAACACTTCCCTTACACGTAACTAACTCCCTTACCCAACTCTGGTTCTAATGACCAAAGTTGGTTTTTCGAAAACCAACGCATTTTCACTCCTTTTTCGATGTTTCCGGCAAAAACATCGGTGGCGACTCCAGAAGAACCCTTCAAAATTAGTTCTTGGGTTAGCCCAGTTATCGGACAATCGAAGAACGCCTTTTCAAAAACCTCGCCCCTAGGTTCAGCCCGATTATCGGACAACCTAAAGGCGTTGTATCCACACCAATAAAAACGCAAAAATTGGAAAGTCGGAACCATCGCGTCGCTCTGACCGCCTCGTTTTGACGGCGGCGACATCTTTTTATAAGAGAATTTGGGTCGGACCTCGCATCATTCATTCGCTTAAGCTCTCTTCTTTCTTTCAATTTTACTCCAATTATGCTGACAATTATGCTCCTTACTCTTGTATCAAGGTATTCTCGAATTCATCCTATATTGGGAGAAAAATATATTAGAATTAATATAAGTTAAGTGGTTTCATATCAATTCAAGGCATAATTATATCAACTTTTTACCACTTAACAACTCCCCCCAACCTAGAATCTTGCTTGTCCCAAGCAAAATAGTTTTACCAAAACAAAATTATCACCTATTATCTCTTTCTCTTCCAGAACCACAACATAAAAATTTTCAGAGGTGATGCTCACAACTCCAAATGAAAATAGAACACATAAGCATTCAAGTTATAGAAACCAACAAAGAATAATTAGTCCTCAACTATCTTCAGAGAAACAAGATCTCTCAAAAAGAGTTATATATACTCATCTCCAATTCTCACAGGTAAGTGTTTATCTCATTCAATCACTTCATTTAGACAATCCAATGTTGATAATCATCTTCAAGCAATCAAAAATTGTTAAACAAGACTTAAATCAAAAGGTATTTTGAGGCTTGTAATGGGGCTGGGCTAAGAAAGAATTATTGGTTTTTCTGGGATATATAAAATAAAATATTTGAGAAATTCTACTCATATGAATGATTCTTGATTAACAATTGTAGACCCCAAATCTTGCCCGGTCTCATAATAAAGATCAGAAGACCTCCTTTTCGAAGATGGACGAAGCCTAAGAAGCCACTAGGAGAGACTATTAGGCCCCATACTAGGATAGGAGGGATTTTTGGCACAAAAATAAGGATTTTCGCCTTTTGGGGTCGAGACCGCCATCTCAGATTCGAGACCGCCGTCTCACCTTGCACAAGTGGCGAGACCACTGTCTCGTTTGGCGAGACCACCGTCTCGCCACTCACGAAAGGCGAGACCGCTGTCTAGTTTGGCGAGACCGCCGTCTCGCCATTCCTGCAAGGCGAGACGGCCATCTGGAATGTCGAGACGACCGTCTCGACCTTGTCAGACGAGACGACCGTCTCGACCTGACAGACGCGAATCCCTATAAATAGGGCGCTCCCTCCCCTCATTTCCACACACCACACAGAGCTTTCTCCTCCTTCTCTCTAGAAAATCACTAGTTTCTCTCTCTAGAATCCCTTCGATGCATTTCCGGAGCTTCTGAGTGTCTTTAGAGTGTTTTTCGAGCGTTCCGAGAGGTTTTCCGGCGTTGTAGAGTGAAGGGCTGCCACAAAGCACCCTCTTTTTAAAAGAATTAATACAAAAGCGTGCTTTGGAGGTTCATATTCTCCCTCTCTACTTTTATCGCTTTAATTTTAAATTATGCAATAGATACTAGGGCCATGTAGTCGTTGTTAGAATCGCGCAGCGGAATGTTCGCGTGGTCGGACAAAAACCAAGAGGGGGGTGAATTGGTTTCTTAATAAAAATTAGGTTTTCAAAATTTTTCCCAAATTTTACCGATTAAAAACTGCGTAAATGTAAATAGAGAAGAGTAGAGAAGATTACACAGTAGGTTTATACTGGTTCGGATCAAAAGACCCTACGTCCAGTTGCTAATCACTCAAAAGAGGATTAACGCCGTCACTAAGAACAAATTGTTACAAAGCAGATTACAAATGAACAGGATAAAGATCAGAAAACACCTCTCTTGAAATCCATAAGAGATGAAGAACAGCTTTCCCTAGAGACGGCACAGACACACAATCCACTAAGAACTCCACTTAGTGATTCTTATCGCTTCTAGCCTCACACCAGGTTCCAAAAGCCCC